>JBBJLR010130321.1:0-17661 GCA_037577145.1 Brachypetersius gabonensis | reverse complement strand
CTCCCATCTCCCCGAGTTGGTGTTTTCCCCCCTCTGGGTGTGTGTGTGTGTGTGTGTGTGTGTGTGTGTGTGTGTGTGTGTGTGTGTGTGGTTCTGCAGGAGCTGGGGTGAGCATGCGTAGAAGCCTTGCTGTCCTATGCCATTGAATGCATTGAATACTGGGTTACATATTTAATCCAAAATTTTGAGCTTAAGAAGGTCCACTCTGAATGATCAGTATGGTCAAGCCACTTTTAGAATTGTGCTATTTGTCTGTTCCCTTATACTGACCCTGATTGTCCTATAGCTAAAGGTAATTTGGATACAAATAAGATGTAATCTGACAAAACTGAGGAACAGCTCTGCCCGAAGTTTAAAAACAGTAATCAATGTCAGTTAAAAAAATTAGAGATCAGAGAATTAGAGAAAAGTGAATGCCGAATGAAAAGCGATGACAAAGTGACTATTGATCTCATCCAGGCAATTATAGCTTGCTTTCATTTTCTTAACACTGTACACATTAAGCTGTACATTTAGCCTGCAAACACTATGAGATAGTTCACAGTTGGAGATTAAGCCTTATCCTGGACTACATTTTGCACTGAAGGTGAGCTGGAGTGAGCGTTCACTGAAGTCTTGCATTCTCATCCTATTGAAAACATTGAATTTCAAAACACTTTTAGCCTAAACTGGAGACCAAGAAGGACCCCTCTAAATGACCAACATGATGAACATCATTTAGAATGCTGTTATTTGCTGATTCCCTTAATATGACCCTGATAGGTGTATAGGTAAAGATAATTTGGGTATAAATGAGCTGTAGTTCTGCAAAACTGAGCTTCAGTCCTGTACCAAATTTGAAGAAAAAAAAAAAATCAGTGTCAGAAGCTTTGCATTTCTATTCTGTTAAATGCATTGGATTTTAATGCACTGGGTTGCAGTTTTACCCCTAAAAATTGAGACCAAGAACATACTTTCTAAAAGACCAATATATTATAAGTCCACATTTAACATGAGATACAATTACAAAACCCTTTATTAATCCCACAGGTGGGGAAATTTGCTTTGTCTGACCCTGATAATTTTATGAGTAATTTGGGTGCAAATGACATGCACAGTCCTGGAAAACTGAGCTTCAGCCCTGTACCAAAGTTTAAAATAAATAAAAATTGGAACAATAGAGATGATGGAGTGAATGGTGAATGAAAAGTGATGACAAAGGGACTGTATTGATCTGGCCCAGGCGTAAAGAAATAGCTTGCTTTTTTAATTTCTTAACATTGGGCACCTGTAGCTGTACAAATAGCATACAATATGTCCCTTAAGTCACATTAGGGCTGGTGATATTCACTAATTCCCTTAAACTGAGTCTAATAGTCCTATAGCTAAAGGTAATTTAGGTATAAATGAGCTACACAATCCTGCAAAACTAACCCAGCTCCCAAAAATCTTCTACCCCTTTTTCCCGCACTCGGGCTCAGGGGGGCTGGAGCCTATCCCAGCTGCTATGGGCGAAAGCGGACCCTGGACAATCGGCAGCACATCACAGGGCCACATACAGAGACAGACAACCATTCACACGCACATTCACACCTAGGGGCAATTTAGTGTGCAATCAATGTCAGTAAAAAAAAAACCCCAGAGAAAATATGATGACAAACTGAATGGCAAATGAAAAGTGACTGATCTCACCCAGGCAATTAGAAATAGATGGCTTTTATATTCTCTAAACATTAGGCACATAAAGTCGTAGGAATAGCATGGAAACACTGTGAGAAACGCAGTCCACTAGTCTTGGACTGCGTTTTGTTTTCAGTGGAGAATGTCTCAGAATGGCTTAATCCTTGTCTAGGAAACCGGCTCCACGTCCACAAGTTTATAGACACCTGCTCATCCAACCATTTCTTCTGAAATGAAAGGTTAGAACTGGGAGACGGTCCTCTTTTTGCTGCAGTAACAGATTCTACTCTCCTGAGAAGGTTTAACATTTACACTCACACTCCTCCCAGAGGTACTGGATGGAGCTCCATCACTCCAGAGAACACAATTCAATACTTTATATCCTCGCTCTGACCTAAGGCTCATGCCTGGCTGCAGCTCGTTTCATTGATGTGACTTTCTAATGCAATTAAATTTAGGTATGTGTGCAAATTTAGGTATGGGTCCAATGTCAGTACAGTACAGTATGTATATATATATTTTGTAAATGTGTACATCAGTAATATAATTCACACAATGTGCATTTGGAGCATTGTACGACACACTTAATGTTAACTATTGGCATTCTAAATAAATACTATACATATGCTCAGCATATATAAAGTATTTCTTTATTATGTATAGAAAGAAATCAGGGATTCAACAGTTGTGAATCTCAATGGTTGGGTTTACAGCCACAAAAGCTAAATGAACACGTGACACACACCAGCACTGAAAATCAGTTGCCTTTTTAAAAATATGAATCAGATTAAGTTGACATTGAAAGTTCGAGGCGAGCTCTGTAGTATGAGTCATACACAGTTATGCTGTGACATTTGGTACAGGTTTGGCAGCAGCATTCAAATACAGCGTGAGTGAACCCACATGCCTCATGCTATTTTCTAGGAATGCAGGGAAATATTGAATTTATATCAATATTGGAAGACATTTGCTTTAAATATTTGTCAGTATTGAGAAGATATTCATATATTTGATGCAGTCTTTTATATAGTAGTACAGTGTTGCTGGTCTACTGTGCTTAAATATCTTAATTTTACTAATCGGCCCATAATCTTACATTTTTATTGAGGTCCAACATTTGTGTTTTTTATTTAAATCAAAAACAGTCATGATGTATTTTAGATGACCATTTTCAACCCTTTATTCTTTCGAATTAAACAGTTTTGTTACTGTGCCTTTAAGACTAATAGAGCTTTGTTCTGATTGGCTGCTCCAAATTGTGCCTAATTAGCCTGAACTGAAACACTCCTTATAACTTCATTATGCAAAGGTGGAGCTAAACTACTGTGGGCTGTGCAGGTGGATATATATACGCATAAATTGTGTGACATCACAAAAATAATAATTTTTACAGCTACATTTGTATATGGTTTTATATATAGTTAATGGTACCTCATTTCTATTATGTGTTTATGTACCATATCAACCACTTTAATTTCAAATCAAGGAATGTTTGGATATGGGCCCTCCGTTTTTATTAAATATGACTTTTCTCTGTTATGCTAATCCAGGTGGATCTAGTCCCAGTGTTTAGATATTCTGGTTATAAATGTTGGCAGTGGTATCAGCATTGGCAGAAATGGGCATGATAAATGCTGGATCACTCTACAGTTCACTTTTATCTGATTATGTACATCCTTAAATAAGCCAGAATTGACAAATTAGTCAAGTTTGTGTTTTGTGGATTCGGATCTTGGCCGATCTCCTGAACTCCTGAAGAGTGTGTTATTTTACAGTGTTGTTTTCACACAGTAAAGTCCAACGCCTCCATTCAGGCTGCTGTCCCATCTCACTACGTCTGCTATACCGCGAGTCCATATGTTGCGTTTTGCTCATGTGTTGCAGGTCAGCTGACTAGGATGACAGATAAATCCTCAGGGCTTTGAAATGCGTGGTGGAACAGCAGGAACTGTCACTGCGGCAGCAGACCTGAACTGTGTTGCCATAACCCTTAAAATAGAAGTAAAATTTGATCGTATTAAGAAGCTTAGAGAGCAGTTTTGTCTCATGTGCTGTATTTTACTCAAAGCATCACTTGAGGTGTTTTAGAGTCTTTCTCTTCATGGGTCTCCTCACTGACTGTGACTACACACAAAGTATAAGTGTATATTCCTCATTGCCTTGCTTTGTACAACCTGACAACCCCTGAGGCAGCAATGTTTGACAAGGGTAGTCAAGGTTATTCTTTTTCTGTCAACTTGCTTAACAAGCGTAGCCCTTGAAGCACTCGGTCTGGTTCAGGCATGCGAATTCGCAGGTTACGGCACAATTCACCATTAAAAACTCTTCCCCTCTAGGGGGCCACAGGTTAAACATGAAATGTAATTAATAGATTTCATGCAGCGATTCCTCTCAGGGTTTTTATTCATTATCGGTGGCTCGAATGGACCAGTCTGAAATACACCGTTCCTCCAGCCTATATTTTATCACACCACGCTCGATCGCAGCCTCACAGAGTTCAGTAGCTTAAAAAAATCTTTACAGAGTGGCTACACAAATGCATTGGACTTTAACACATCTTAAACACAAACGATTATTGGAGTTCATTTCGATTATTTGTTAATTCATTTGTTTGGTTTCTTTCTTTCTTTCTTTCTTTCTTTCTTTCTTTCTTTCTTTCTTTCTTTTCCATAGCCATTGTGTATTCATGCCCCCTTTATGCAATATCAGTCTCTAATCTTCTGGTAGGGATTTACATCAGATGCTAAAACATCACTGTAAAGCTGTTATAAATACCCAGTAAAAAAAACTACTTACATTCTCAAAAAATTGCTTTGAATTTCTTTGCTATTTGAATGACAAAGAGGGAATCTGCAGCTATGGATAGGATCGTTTTTTTATTTATTTGTACTTATTGTATTCCATATTATTCTTTGTCTCCCTGTTTGTCTGTGCAGTAGTTGAATAATTCTGATTCGGATTGATAAATCAGTATGATGCATATTGATGCTCTTATTTACAAACACATTTGCACAAAAAATGTAATCATATGACTAGATGTGAATAGAGGGAGAAGTGTTGGTACAAACGTTCTGATCAACAAATGTGTGTTGCTGAAGAGTAGAGTGCCGCTCCGTCCCTCCACTGATCCAATCCAGCATCCACTGAAAACACAGCTGTGTTAGAATACATTAAAGCTGTAGAAACACCAACAGAATCACAGTTTGTCCTAGATATTCTCCAGATTTCTGTACTGACCAGTCAGGAACCAGGACCAGTTAGTACCTGATACTCGTTCTTATCTGTTATTAAAAAGTTGAATAAGTTCAGTTTGAACGCTCTCCACAGATCTCTGAAACAGAGGAAACCCACACCAGCAGGGTTTCAAGCAGACTTGATCCTCCGCATGTTGTAATGGACAAATTTCATTATCATAAACTGAAATGAACCGTTTACTGTTATGAATTTCATGAATATGATTGCTAGGTTCTTCAAATTACTAAAAGCTCTAGCTTGGGTTTAATTGCATTTGGCAACAACAGCATTTATTAATATCAGGTACTTAAATGGGAAATTTTGTTCGGGATCACATACTCCACCCCTCCAACTCGTCCAAAGGTTTTCTAGTTCACTCAGGAGAAGGTAGTTCCACTGCCCTACATGCCATCTTTGTTTCTTAACTCTTGGTGTTGGCATGTTTTTAAGTGGGATGCATAAGCGTGAAGAACATTTTAAAGACCTAAGAAACATTTTCATGACATAATGGCTCTTTACTAGGGTTTTTCTTAGAAACATTAAAGTATGTGGATGTCTTTTGAACTTGAAAAAGGTTCTTCACACTTGCATCCAATTTACAAAAATGGCTCTCTTAAAAACTATCCATTGAAAGGTTCTTCAGGCATGACCCAAGGAGCCCTTTCTGTAAAATAGCGTTAGCAATGAAAGACAGAAGTGGTTCAGTAGCTTTTCACAGATACACAGTTTTTGTAGAGATGCTACACATACAGGACTGTGCAAAAGTCTTTGTTTGACGCCATTTTTCTCAGCGTGTGATAAAGTTTTACTGCCAGCAAATTTAACGTTAGAATAAACTAAACAAATAAGAAAGCAGTAAAAAGTATCAAGTAGTTGATATTGTGTGAGCTGGTGAGGAGAACACAGGTTCTGTTCCAGATTCCTCCTCGGTTCCCTTAGCTGTTGTTTGGATTTGTGAAACTCCAGCAGCTCCTGATTTAATTTAATGAAGGACTGATCGAGTCAAACCTGGTTTCTGATGAAACTACAGTAATACTGGACTTCCACAAGAACTCACTGATATACTGAATCACTAGTTACTTTAGAATGTTTTGCATTTATTGTTTTTAGATTTATTTATTATATTTATACGAATACAAATGCGAAAACAAAATCCTTTCTAAACAATTTTTAAATATTATTTCATATGATTTTGCACAGTACTGTGTGGTTGGGTGCTTCAGACCTTAATATATTAAAACACCTGCAAGATATACTGTACATAAAATCACATAAAATACTTTTTCTTTTGTTCACTGGAGATTTATAAACATACATTCCTTTCTTTCTTCCTTCCTTTCTTTTGTTCTTGAAGCCTGTACACATACTGTTTTACTCTCCATGTCCATAGGGCTTAAAGGGATTCAGCTATTAAAATTTGATTTGTCTTAAATTTGAAAGCCAGTATCATCCTGATCCATAGACATGTTTAGCAGTCATCCTCTTTGTAAAACATAACAAAGATTTTTCAGTCACAGAATGATGTACATACAAATAACGAGTCTCTGAAAAAAAGATGAGCCTCTGGATTGATGGGAACAGTTTTTTGTCTGGGTAAAACTAGGGCTGTGTGCTTTTACTCGCGACCAGCCCGGAATGCTACCTCTGAAGCACTACTTTAAAACAATAAGAAGTGTCCCTCCGCGTTACGTAACCTAAGCATATTATATTTTCACTGCTGATTACGCAAGATTGATGGCTGCATTATTAAGCATGAGCGACTCGCCGTAGGCAGTCAACATTTTCATAACATACCCGGTTCCTTGTCTCCACTTTTTTTCCCTCCTGTTTCTCAACTGATACAAAGAACGATGAAGGGTGATGGACAGATACTTTTTAATCATCAAGGATGATTTTATTACTGCTATTTTTTCTTCTCTGCACCACTCAAGTGCCAGCTGGTTGTCAGTGTGAAGTCTGACAGAAATTTCCATAATACAGTCTTGCACTGCCTGTCTTAATCCAGGGGTTAAAATTGGACCCTCCTGCTTTTGGAGGGCCGCAGGCTGTCCTGGGGCCAGGCAGATGGCACAAAGCTTGGGCTGCAGGGCTTAGCTTCGGTGCACAATGGGACGGCTGTAACGCGTCCTTCAGGAAGCAGCACCCTCATGGCCTCCTTTCGGATTTCACTCACATTACTGTGTGAACAGCCACGCAACCCAATTATAACTCGTTGCTTTAGTTTACTCTTTGTGCTAGTTAGGTGGCTCAGCCACAGCTCGAGGTATTGCAGAGCAAAAAAAATCATCAGAGCATTTTTTTTTATCTGCACAAACCAGATGAAATTACCCCCCCCCGACACACACACACACACACAGACACACACACACACACACACACACAATCCCCAAAAACTGTAGGAAACTATATCTGCCACATTTTGAGGGAGAGCATTTAGGAATTTCATGCATTGCAGGAAGTTCTTTTTAAGCCAGTATGTTTAGAAAATAAGTCAGCACTGTCAATATGGAGTGACAGGATTAAGGCATTCATTTTGAAGCCTTTTGTAAGACAATTTGTAAACATAATTGCATAAGCTTTTCTGTATAATTGTGTTTCTGCGTCTGCAAAATGCCAGTTTGCAATGGCCACTGTTCTGAAAAAAGTGGGTAGTGTTACCAATGATGCACCAATATAGGAACCATGGGTAGAGGTGGGCAATACGACAATATCTGATCATAACCATGATTCATTTTGTTAATGCTGACCCTGCTGATGACCCTGCAGCTTGCTGGCCCTTAGGCACCAGAGGAGGTGGGTTAAGCAGCAATGCCCAAGCAGGCGAAGACCTACCTGTGAATTTATGCTGATGTGATACGCAATGCTTTTCTGACCAGTACCTGAACAAGACAGAAAAGTGGCATGGAGAAAGCATGAGTTTCAGTGTCATTTTGGAGTGTATGAAGTAAAACCTGTAACACAAATTTACAAAAAATGGTCATTTTTATTTTAGTCAACAAGCCTTTAGTGACATGCAAGAGATGTAAAAAGAAGCATACACGTCAAGTCCAGTAGGTTTATTGTCATTTCACACAGTTCACAGAAAAATTTAAGAACATTCTTCCAGGATCATGGAGCAACACAAGAACAAAAACAGGAACACTACAAGACTGTTTAAGTACAGACACAACAAAATACACAGAAAATAAAGAAAGCAGGAGACGGACAGCAAGAAAAAGCACAAGGGCAACAAAACAAAATTTAGTGCAATTAACAATTGAATGAATTTTGGCAGATATTGTGATCTAGCAGTGGTATAAAAATGCAGAATAGAGGTAGACAGCAGTGTTTATGCTGGATAAAGATGTTTGGCCAGGGTGGGTCAAAGGGGCTACTGGGTTTTTGATTTTGTTTTGCCACCCATTGTAAGCACATTCTTTTTGTTGAGTGAGGGGTTGTTTTGGTGACCGGGGTTGATGAGGGGTTCTTTTGCTGAAAGAAGTGGTCGTTTTAAATTCGTAGACAAGGTTGTGTTCATTCTGTCAACTGTTTTTGTTCTGATGACTAGAGATGGGTTTCATTTTAGTAATTGTTGCGTTTTTTTCCTTTTGGTTGATTTTTATTTTTCTATTTTGTTCCCAGTAAAGACACAGTAGTGTTTACCAAAAGAAGAAATGTGAAAATATTAGTTGATGGTGTACCAAACGTTTAATTTTGTAATTGTCACAACTTATTTCCCAAATGGTACATTTGCTCCCCTCATCCATCCAGTATATATATAGAAAATAAGCTGTAAAAACAGTCTAAAAAATTATATCCAGAGTAAGGTGAAATCTTTATAAACATGATTTGAAAACCAACATATCTAAATATATTGCCTTATTCTGGCTATAGCAGTTTAGCCCCTCCCATTCTTGCAATGATTTACCAACACTTGTTAAAGTTAGACTTTTGTTGGATTACATGAAGATGTTGATTCATCAGAACACCCAGTAACTCACCTGGAGCTGTGACTGGTCACCCTGTCAGAAACTCGGCTCGTTTACATACTGCAGCTTTCTGCAACATTAGAATTGCAGAGACCAATATTCTGATTACAATTAGCAGACGATATATTGTGCAGCACTACTACAAGAGATCATAAAACAAGAGTACAAACAAAGATAGTAACCAGACAATACAAGGCAAATACCACAGTATAAAGCAATAACCTGAGAACATAATGGAACTGAAAAGGCAAAGAGACAAGTAGAGTACTAAGGGTCTAACATACAAAGACCTAAGGCAAGGCAAGACATATGAGGACATGAAGACATGAGAGAGAAAGTGAACACTGAGACTAAAAGAAACCAACAATGAACAGAAACAATGCTTGACCAAGATGCTCTGAAACAAGAGGGAAACAAAATACACACACATGCACCAACAAGACACCAGCATAGCTGGGGAGCACTAATTGACAGGTGGGGTCGGGGAGTAGAGAAGGAGGAGACAAAACAGATAAATACAAGAGGACCGATCTACAATATAAACAGACAGACGTAGCCAGGGGCAGAGATGGAAAACACAGCAAAACAGCCAAGAAGAGAAGCAAGAAGAAGATAGAAAGAACAGATACAAGGAATTAAAGGGAAACACATCACAGTTATAATCCAGTCTCGCACCTTTTCTGTTTACTGTTTCCATGAAATCCACTTTTATGTCTTTGTTCATCATCTGGGATCAATAGTTTTCTGATTCTGATTATTCTTCCATCTAGGTTCACAGAACCTTTTTGTGGGTTCTGTAGGAACTGAGCCTGTTTCCATTTTTAGGCCAACAAATGTATTCAACTTCTGTTGCATAATACATATACCTTTTCTGTCTATATCTTATAATGTAAACATTATGAGTAGGACATAAAAAAGGCACAGACATGTTACTATTGCTGCTGCTCCTTGGGCCCTGTGCAGTTTTACCTGTAACCTGACCTCACAATTTTATCATCCAGCCTTTCAAAATCTGGGCATGTGTGTTTGGGCAGGGAACAGTTGAAACTGAGCAGGGAAGTGGATCCTCAGGAGCAGGATTAAGAAACTCATGGTAGAACTGTCTGATCATTGGTTTTGGTCATGGCACATTAGCCTTAGCATCGATCAGCTAAGAAGTCTCAGTAAAATCTAGCTGCCAAAGGCGGATCCCTTACTGAAATTGGAAATGATGTAGGAATGCAGTGAAAAGCGTGAGCCAATAGAAAACAAGGCTAAGATGTGTTTAGGACTGAACAGTGTGAGGAACTTATTTATTTTGGATTTTTTTCAGTCAATAAACATTTCAGTTAAATTCAAATGAACATCTGGGCCTGTTGTTTTGGTCCAGACGACCATGATCCCGTTTTTGTACTTTGAGACTTGAAAACTAAGCATAGTGTGCCACATTGGCAGTTAGTTGTGGTTGTTTTGCCTTTTACATTTGAACATTTGCATTTGGCTGCTTTTGACTGATCTAACCAATTTAAAGGCAGATCACTAGCCCCGTGTTATTTCTTGCTATCTCCCACTGCAACATTGTAGCCATCTTATTTTGACAATTACACATTATGCAATATGAAATATTTGGTCATGTGCTTTGAACATTTAATTTTTTCACATTAAGTCAAGTCAAGTAGGTACTTTGCACTTACAGTATAAAACACTATTTTAGCCTAAGCTTTGGTATCTTCAGTTTGGGAAAAAAAACAAATATAGGTGCTTTGTCACTATAATGACCTTCTAGGGGTGGACGATGTAGCCCAAAAATGTTGACAATGGTAATATTGACGATATCATAAAAGATTCTTTTCTTTCAAGAACAGGCCAACATTTACATTTACGGCATTTCGCAGACTCTCTTATCTAGAACAACATACAGTACATCAGTGATGAAGTAGTCCACATCTGTAGAGCTATACTTAAATCAACTTCTGCTTTTAACCAATTTACTGCCAGCTAAGTTACAGACCTTAACAGATCCTGTCAGAAAGAGAAGTCATAGCAAAAGCATAAGTAAGGAAAACATGGAGTTAAGAGTGTAAGTGCCTGCGCGTTTGTAGGTAATGGTACGATGTCATTACGCTGCCAGCTCAGAATATCATGACATTCATTTTGGTGAATGATACGATATGGCACACACCTACGTCTCGTTCGTGGATGCCATAGAACAAACCAGCTATATGGCCAGCGTTAGCTTGTTATAGACCGCTGTCTAGACCCACATCACATCATGACCAGTAACTGTTGATTTAAAAAAAGATCCAGTACTTTTGCTCAGACTCATATTTCGTAGGATTTCTACCTGTGGGCTTTAGAATGTTCCTTTTTTTTTGGCACAAAGCTCATTTCTAGAGCTGGAAATGGAATGAGCAAGTCGTCAGAAGTGGACGCGGCTGGTACGCAGCGGCTTACATTAACCTTGACAGAGTTTCCTCTGATCTTCACAATGCCTCGTCTGATCTCATTTAGATTCGCTCCTGGCTGTGCGTTTATTAGGGAAAACGTGAAGCTCTTTTGGTGGCATCCGAGGCAGCGCTGTGTGATGTAATCAGGTGTAAACAGCAGGCTGAATTTTAGGTGGGTTGATTTGGACACAAAATTCTACGGTGGGCTTCAGTCTACCACCATCTCTGAAGATTTAACCCTTACAACACGAGCGGCACTGCAACAAATTGTAAATCACCATCATACATCATACAACAACTTCTTATATGGAAGTTCCCCCAGTTTGTGTTGATGGTCGAGGTGTCAAACGTTATGTTGAGCTTCGTTTGGGGTTTCTATGTCACATAGAACCAAAGTTGTAATTAAAAAAACTTGTAATAATAAAAAATAACCGCTACAGGGTTTTTAAAAATAGCATCATGAATATGAACATAAAGATCAAAAATGCCAAACAAACAAAAAACCCACAATCTTTCAGGATAGTCTCCGTCCACAAGTGGGTGGGGAAAACCCACGGAGGGAGGGAAATTAGAGTTTACTGATACACTCTGAGTTCTAAGGGCTACCATTTTTTACAGGCATCTGTAGCAGAAAACACAGAAAAACCCTTGACTTTATTTGTTTTGTGGAGTTTTTGTCATCACTCTTTCCTGCCCCTCAGCTCCCTCCAGCCCTTCGTTGGAATAAAGTAGCAGAGCGAGCTTCTCCACTCTGCTTTTAGAAGAAGCTCTAATAGAGGAATGTGCGTGAGTGTGATGACGGAGACGGAGGCGATGACAGTGTAGGACATGGTATGTCAGTGCGGGTCAGAACGCGCCAAACATCAAAGCCTTTCTCGCCCATGCGTGATCTGATGCTTTTTTCTCCTCCTCTCTCTCTCTCTCCTCTTGCCTTCATGCTGGGCGGCAGAATCAGTGGGCATAATCCACTGCAATCACAGCCCCTTTTAACCCTGTGCTTGCTCCATTGAGCATTCTTATTGCACTAAAACAGCAATGTTCGTGGTCTCAGAGGTGAATGGTCAGTGAATTAGAGCATAAGGATGGAGATCCACTTCAGTGGACTCTAATGACCCACTGTGAGGCTCTAATGCTTTTAACAAAATCAACGTGAATCCAAATTGTAACACATTCCCCTTCTGTAATGTAACAAATTTCAGTGTGAAAGTCTCAGAGAGGGTCTTTGAGCTAGCTGAGCATAATGCTGCTTTTGTCAGGAAACAATGCCTGCAAAATGATGCAATGTCTCTATATAAATGACCTGAAACAAGTGTGACATGTTAAAGATCCCATGTTCTTTTTCTTGCATTTGTCATATTTTATCTTGGCACAACCATTTTCCAACCTCTCTGTATGCCTTAAGCATAGATAACTTCTATTCTCACTGGCCTCCCTGTATTGTGCAGTTTAGACTGAAACACCACTTATAACTTCAGTGTGAATGGGTGGTGTAGGCTGTATATGTAAATCCGCTTGTTTTCTTTCTCTCTCTCTCTCTCTCTCTTTCTGTCTATCTCTCTATTGCTCTCTCTGTCTCTCTCTCTTTGTCTCTCTCTCTGTGTATTTCTCTGTCACTTTCTCATTCTCTGTCTCTCTCTCTCTCTCTGTCTCTCTCTCTCTGTCTCTGTCTGTCAATCTCTCATTCTCTGTCTCTCTCTCTCTCTCTCTCTCTCTCTCTCTGTCACTCTCTCGGTCTCTCGCTCTCTCTATCAGTCTCTCTTTCTCTCTCTCTCTCTCTCTCACTCATTCCTTTTAATAAGCCCCAAACTGTCACTTGATCTCAGTTAGAGCACTTGAAATTGAGGATGACTTCAATGGAATGTCATTGTCTTTGCTACTTATATTCACTCTTTTACAATTAAGCATAAATGCATAAATATCCGTAATACACTCAGTGTTGGGGAGGCTGTGCTATGTGGGCATTGGTCAGAAACCTTTATGTTCTAACAAGTTTCTTTATTTAACATCTTCCTTATACAGCTTGGACTTAAAAGACCACAAAGCAAAGAGTATGGTATAAACATTGAACTGATAACTCGTCCTGTCCATAATAACAGCGATAGCATTCCTGTGTGGATAAAATATCACTTATCACTGGACACATTCTCTACTGCTTGGCTATAACGCTCCCAAACGTAGCACAAATGGCTAAAACAGCTCTAAAACACAAACAAGTCACTCTGCTCCCATTTTCTGATGTGAATTACTTGGTCTTCCCACTTTAGTTGACTGAGTACTGTTAGGAAGTTGCCTCTGAGAATAGAAGGTCATGGTTTGAATCCCAGGACTGCTAGCTGCTGAGGTACACTTGAGCAAGACACCGTCTCCACACACTGCTCCCTTTACGCTGTGTTCCTGGCTGCCTGCTGCTTCACTTGGTGAATCGGTTAAATGTGATAAACGCAGAGGAAGAATTTTGTGCTGTTCACACCATGTGCTGTGGTGTGTTCACATATGACAAATGGCCACTTTACTGTATGAGAGGCCTGTACATGCTTGTCATTGAAGCCGTTGTGGAATCATTATGGATTTCTGCTGTGAATCAAGAAACAAAAAATTATGTAACCCTAAAAACGTTTTAACATCAGAATGACGTTTTTAAATGTGTCCATTTAGCTCCTGTTGATTCTCCTGCAGCTCTTATTGGATTCAGTCATTTAGATGCTCATCACTGCTTCATCCGGTGTGTTATATCAGGAGAGGGTAAAACACTGTGGAGTCTCTATTAAGTTAATAATGACAGTTAATAGAGCCACATTTAATGCAAACCATAGCAACATTTCCATACCATAGCAACATGGACATAACTGAACTACATGGGGATTGTGGTGTGAGGTTATTGTATTAATGCAGTTTATTTTTTGCATCTGAAGCAGGTGAAGTAGCAGCTGTTGAGTTGTACCAGTTGAACGCCCTCAGTGCTGTTGGCAGATATGCCTACAAAAAGATGTGCTGTTATTTTCACACATCCTCCGACCACAGAGTCAGGTTTCACACATCCAACAAAATGACTTCGGCTTTTATAACCGAGCTCTCATTCAATCTGAGGCGGGGTGAACGAAATCCAGCATGAGACAATACTTTTTTTTTAATATTTGCAATTCTCTTCTTTATTTCTAGACTAATAACACTTTTGTGGCCAAATACAGATGTAAATATTTGTAAATATAACCTCAGCTTTTACTAATCTGCATGTTTATTATGATCCATAACAATAATATGATCCTCTTCCTTCACGGTCTTCAAGTGTCGCCTGAAGACCCACCTTTTCAAGGAGCACTTTGGTGACTAATCATGTCCTTTCGAGGGAAAAGTCATTTCCCTCAACTTCTCTATGGCTTATGTATTATTGGGTTAGGTGTTGGTTATTATTTGACAGTTGTTGTATAGATGCTCTGACTGTATCTTGGTTAAATAGTTGACACGGATTTAAGCTGTTTTTCAGGTAAGAAACAGTTTTGGACTTCTTAAGCACTGAAGTACGTTGCTCTGGATAAGAGCGTCAGCCAAATGCCATAAATGTAAATGTAAACAACAACAATAATAATAATACCAGTGATAATAAAAACAAGAGTTCCTAAATCAGTAGTGAACAGTAATAGTGTGTGAGCTGTAATTATGGTTGCGTCCCATGCAGCTGGATTCTGCTCTGCACATCTTTTTGCTTCTGGGAAAAATGTGCATGTAAATTTGTGGATGGAAAAGCTAGAAATTCAAAAAATGAGTTAATAACGCATGGTAGTGCATAGTAGTTTTAGGCTTGCTGAAGTGGAAAAGTTTACTGAGAAAGGAAAAATAGGGAAAGCGGTGATGGAAACAGACTTTGAATAAGCCCTCATTAAATGGACCCAGAGTGTTCAGGCTGGTACAAGTGCAGCAGGGAAAACCAAAGGGATTTTCTTTAAAACAGGTCAGTAAACATGTTGAGTATTTCTGATTGTTGGTAAAAAAAAAAAAAAAAAAGAGAGGCCTGCTTACTTCCATACTTGTTGACCTTTAGTGTGTGTGTGTGTGTGTGTGTGTGTGTGTGTGTGTGTGTGTGTGTATATATATATATGTGCCTATTTCCATCATTGTCTGTTTGAGTGTTTATGAGTGTGTGATTGTGTTTGTGTATATCTGTGTGTGCTTCTTTCCATCATTGTCTGTTGCGTCTAGCTTGAAGCACATTCTCTGCTGCCCACACCCCCCGCCATGTACATTAGGGCTGCATAATTTTGCGCTAATGTGATTGTGCTTAATTGCAGGTAAAGGTGATTTGACCGTCTCAGTACAAACGAGGGGTGTTTGGCTTTACAGCTCGCTCTCCGCTGTTTGTTAGGCTGTGCGAACACGTGTGATGATGGCGGCACTGCCGACGCACACATTATGACAATATGATTCATTAACTCGCTCATTTGAAGAGTAGCACTACTTGTGGGTGCAAGTGTTTGATTGTCATGCAGGAAGACGCTCTGCTAAAACTAATGCATTAATTAAGATTCAGTAATGCCAGAACTGGACCTGCTGCTAATATATGCGGACGCTCAAACATGCAAACCCAAAAACCTTCCTCCTACTTCTGCTGGTCTCAGACAGAACATTAACATGTGAAACTAGATAACATAAATAAATCACTGTTGCAGAAGCTGCTGGCCTCACTCAGGGCTTTTTCTACTGTCAGAGCAGCCCAGCTGGATGATGAGAATGAATGCATTATTGAACTGGGGCAGCACAGACAGGAGAGCAAGGGGCCAGTCTCGTGGGTAAACTGGCTATTACCCCACCAGCGCCGCTGCCCACTACCCTCACTGTTCATGTTGTGTAATCGCATGGCTGGATCATTGTGCGGAGTAAAAAAAGTTACACAACTGACTAGAAGGGAGGCCGAGAGATGAGCATTTTCACTTTTACCCATCGTTGCATGGCATGGGTTTATCGTATGTGACATGTTCTACAGGAGCTCGGTTGCAGATGGTGCTAGTGGGGCTTCTGTGTCACGGTGTGTCTCAGTTTTAGCCCTTTGTACATTCTCACATCGCACATGATCAGGGATTGACATAAGCGGTACGCAATCAAGAATTAGCGTATGTGGTGCGACAAATGTTCACCAGTTTCCAGTCTTCATTGTGCAAATACGAACCTAAATTGAGTAACTTTATACTCGATCTCTAAGTACCACCACTCAGGTGAATGGAAAACCTATAAAAATAATACTGAAGTTTTAAAATATGGTTCCTGCCGGTTCGCGTAGCCTCGCTTCTGCACCAATCAAAATTCAGTCAGAGCAGATCTGATCTCAGCGCTTCCGTAACTGCGTGCCCTGCCCCGCCCCCTCGACTTCTTGGCCGCCCCGATACGAGATCTTCTTCATCAGTCCAGTGAGGTGTGATCTGCCCCTGTTCCACGGATCTGAATGAGACGCTTTTTCTCACTCGACAGCCACGAAAACAAGTACAGAAACAGGCTAAACTCGGAAACTCGCCCCGAGTGGCTCTTCTGTCCTGCAATCCTCATTTCGACCAGTTAGTGATGAGAAGGCAGACACACACATTATATTTGAATGCTGATTTTTTTTTTTTTTTTGTCAAATAATCTTGTGGGTGACTAAACCTGTAATCTTATTTAGGTTAAAAGTCAGTTTGCACAATCAGCACCATTTGACACTGTTCAAAAGTGAAGTTAAAAGCCAGCTAATAAAAAGAAAGCTACAAGGACTGCTTCTAATTAGAAATAAATTGTTTCACATTAGAAATAAAATTAGGAAATAAACTTCAGTGCACTGGAGAAGACACAGGACATATAAAAAATTGGGATAATAAAGGATAGTTCTATACTGCCCAAAAAATGATGGATATTTTCCAGTAGGCAGCCTTATATGCAATTATTCGATTAGGATGTGACTGAACAAGCAGTATTTGTTACATTGGAGACAAGACATTGCATCAAATCACTTCTTAAAGAATTTTAATTGAATTATTGGTCAGATATTTACACCCCTAGCAGATTGTGGCTGCTATAATACAGAACTACTCTATTTATGGATGTGCTTATGCTTGTCATTTGGTTCACTTGGTCTAGACTAAAGCAGAAAATGGTCCATTGCATTTGAGAAATGATTGTCCTGTTTTCCTTATCATCATATCAGCATATTTGACATTAAACCAGAATGTGTAAACAAAGCTCATATGGGATTTTTAATATATGTTCAACAACAATAAGTATGATAATATCTACAGTGGATATAAAACGTCTACACACCCCTGTGAAAATGTCAGATGTCTGTGGTGTAAAAAATGAGACAAAGATGAATAATGTCAGAACTTTTTCCACCTTTAATGTGACCTATAAACTGT
>JBBJLR010130311.1:0-17664 GCA_037577145.1 Brachypetersius gabonensis | reverse complement strand
ACACACACACACACACACACACACACACACACACACACACACACACACACACACACACACACGCGCACACACACAAAAACACATCAGGATCTTACCAATGCCAAGCTAACTAGCTGTAGCTCTCTGGCCTGGAAAGTGCCAAAGCAGCACCCACCCCCCCTCTCCCTCTCCCTCTCTCTCTCTCTCTCTCTCTCTCTCTCTCTTCCTCTCCACATTGGTCTGACTCTAATCCCCATCTATCACTTTCTTATATGCATCTGTCTTTCTGCCTCTATCTTCCTACATTTCATTCTTCTCTACCCCCTCTCTCATTAACTTCTCTCTCTCTCTTCTCCACTTTTCTCTTTTTCTCCACCACTCTCACTCACACACTTTCCTTTCTATTGTTCTCCTTCTATTGATCGCTGTATCCCTCTCTCTTCCTCCCTTCTCACTCTGTCTTTCTGCACCCTTCTCCCCTTTCCCTCCATGCTCTTTTCCTCTTTCATCCTTCTTTGTCTGTTTGGTTCTCCTCTGATTTTTTCATCGTTCTGTACTCCTCTCTCGGTCTCCTTCACTCATCTCCTCATCTTTTACTCATCTTTCTCACTCGCTCTCCCTACTCTTTCTTTTTCTTACCTGTCTCTCTCATGTACCCTCTTTCTGTCTCTCTTCTGTTTTTTAACTCTTCTCTCTTACTTTCTCTTATTGGCTCTGTATCGCTCTCTCTCCCTCCTGCATGTCCCTTCCCTCTCTTTCTCAGGACCTCTTTTTGAAAAACCACACTATAGCTTCTCTATGAAGATCATCAATAATACAGAATGAATACTCCTTTATATGATTTATTATCAGTGGTGTGAGGGCCGATGCGGCCATTTCTATACGTGCACATCTGCAGGCATCAAACAGTGACAGTGGGTCAGGCAGTTCAGGCCCTCAGCGAGGATATGGGGAAATTAAACAGCCCACAGCCTGTCTGATATTTTACACGTCAGAACAGATGGGCAATGCCACCACATTTCTTTCATTCTGGTACAAAGGCTAGTATCTTGATCAGGGCTTGGAAATTGATTTTTTTTTTTTTTTTTGGAGTGGATTGAGTAATTTAGAATGTCCATTCCTGTGTTTCAACCCTGCCTTGCTCTGATCTCTGTCTGTTTTTAACCCCTCTTATCTCTGTTTTTGGTGTAGGTTTCCCAGCTTCTCCTTTGCTCGGGCCCTTGGACCATGCCCATCATGCCCCTGTGTGTTGTCTGTGACCCTGTGCCCCGATTGTCTTCTGTGGTTCCTTTTTGGCTAAACCTGTTTATATACTCCATTGAGCAGCCTTATACGTTGTTGTGCATTGTTATTTCATGTTGATTTGGATGTTTCTGTGTATTCCTGCATGTACTGGATGTTATGGACGTTCCTTGTTTTCTGGTTCCTGTTCCTTTTTGGGCTTCAGTCTAAGACTTGTGGTTTATTTTGTTATTTTCCTTGTGAATTTACATCTAGTCTGTTTTCTGTTGTTTTATCTGATTTCATTGTGGACTCAAATAAAACCAACAGTGGACTCCAACTTGCATCCTGCTTTCTTGTGTCCATCTTGTGTCACAGATACATTCAGAGAACTGAGTATGGAATGAAATTTTATCTGCGAGCAAATGTACTCTCAAAAAACACAAATTAAAATCCAAAAAAATGCATTTCCCTGTAATAGTATCCAGTTTATGGAGTGCAGAGCATGCTTTTTTGCATTTTCTCTCTCTCCCTGCTCGACCATTTTCTTTTTTCTTTAAAACTCTAGTTGAACTGCGTGTTCCTGGGTGTATGTTTAGGCCTCTGAGCCTGTAGTTGGTGGCCGTTCCCCGGGTTGCATGTTACGGTATTTTGCCGGTCGAAAGTCTTTTTTCATATTACAATAATTCCATTAGTTCCAGTGTGAAAGTGACAGAGATAGCACACCTCAGCTTGGTGTGAATGTAACAGAATGATTCTCAGTGAGAGGCTAGTGAAAGCTAACATAGTGTAATGACTGAAACTGCAGAAAGCATCTTTTTATTTAACAAAATATCAAATGTTCAGGTGAACAAACAAACACAAATTGAATTCTGGAGCATATCTCTAAAAAGGGCTCAAATGAATACATTTATTTTAAGACATTATGAGATGATTGTTGAATTTATAAGCAGTTATTTGGCCCTGGCCTAAAAAAAAAAAGCCCTCCTGTTGAGGAGGCATGTAGATACATCTACACATGTAGATGTGTAGTGGCTGGAACAACCTGAAATATTGATTTGTCATTGATATGTCAGCTATTTGAGCAAAATACCACAAACTATTTGTGATCTCAGTCAGATTTACCCATACAAGTAGAGTGCCTGGTCTGTATGACTGGAAACAACTGTGGGGACGTAGCTGAGATTGCTGCCGAGTGAACAAACTTTCCTGTTAGGACAGCACAGTATTCGTTGTGTTAAAACAAGACTCATGTCTAAAGCTGTGCTCTGCCCTAACCCTGCAGGTCTAACTGTTGTTGGCCCTGATGTCTGTAAATGAGTCTGCCTCATCCTTGCTTTATTTATTAATAGCTGAACCCAAGGTCCCACATTTTATAGCCCACAGCTGAAGGGTGCAGATTAGCTTATCACCGAATCATCATCCAGCAGCCATTAGCCTTGCTAATGCTCCATTGACCCTGGCTGTTAATGCTACATTTAGCATTCACGGATCACTTCCGTGGTCTGCTGTGTCCAGCCAAATCAGCTGGACGTCCTTTCACACACACTTTCAGGAAGTAGGACCAGTGACTAGCGCTAGAATGACGATCAAGTTCAAGTTAATGATCATTATACCACTGCAATCAGTGTATTCCTTCAGGGAAAACACAAAGCCCTGCAGTGTGGCAAGTGTGACGCAGTATAGTAAATGTATAAAATGCATTGAACTGAAGGTAGCGGTTTATTATGTTCATAAAATCAGCAATTATAAGTCAAGTCATGAAGGTGTATTGTCCTTTCAGCCATTTACATAGCACTAAGTGAAACAAAGCAACATTCCCTGGGCACAACATAAGACAAAGACGGAACGCAGAAGACTATAGCAGTGCAGACAGGACCAAAATACACAGGGTGCAAAGAGAACAAGAGAGCGTCCAGGAAGAACTCAAGAGCAACAAAAACAACAGGACAAGACAATATTTGGCACAGTCTACAAAAGCAGCTACAATACAGGTTTGAAATAATACAGTATTATGAAAGATACTGTATTCTTAGAGTCATTAAGTGGGAAAAAGCAAATATAGAGGTAGGCATCAATAAATAAAAAGGCATCCATAAATAATGATTGTGCAATTAATAAAGGCAGGACAGAGAATGTGCAGTGTATAATAAATAAAAGGGTATTTACAGTGACAATTGTGGTTTAAGTTGCTTGTTTCAGGCAGAACAGTGTAGTGTGTATATGCTTTGTGTTAGGAGAAGGAAGAAGTTTAGTTCAGGAGTGTGTGTGTGTGTGTGTGTGTGTGTGTGTGTGTGTGTGTGTGTGTGCGTGTGTGGGGGGGGCGTTACAGTTCTGATTCAGTTCTGATTGATGAGTTTAATGGCCTGGGGGAGGACACAGCTTTCTGTTCTGGTAGTGGAGGCCCGTATGCTTTGGAACCCTTTGCCAGATGGGAGGAGGGAGAAGAGGGTGTGTGAGGGATGTGTGGGCTCACCCACAATGCTGCTAGCTTGGCGGATGCAGCGTGTGGTGTAAATGTGCGTGACAGAGAGGAGAAAGATCATGATTACCTTCTCAGCTGTCCTCTCTATCCCCTCTAGCTCTTGGCATCCAAAATGGAACAATTTTCATACCATGCTGTGATGCAGCCACAGAGAATGCTCTCTGATGGTGAGCATGGGGGGAAGGTGCATACTCATCAGTCACTGCAGGAAGTAAAGACACTTTTGAGACTTTTTGACAAAGGAGCTGGTTTTGAGGGTCCATGTGAGGTTCTCTGCAATCTGAACACCAAGGAACTTGGTCTCTGAATGATCTCCACTGAGGAGCCACTGGTGTTCAGTGAAGAGTGATCATGTCGTTCCCTCCTGAGATCAACAACCATCTCTTTTTTCTGCGCTAGTCCTGTTGTATTTCCTTTCTGTAGAGCGATGTGCAGAGGTTAAGGTTTAATAAGGGTTAAAAGTACTGAATTTTTGTATTTCTTTTTCAAATTTGCCCCTTAAATAATAGAACATTCTAAATTAACAGCTTACATTTAAGGAGTTTCACACTCATACCTTAAATCTAATTTTAAGAAATAATTAAGGGGCCAGTTTTGCTACTTAGCGGCCACATAATTCAAATGAAGGGATTTGGTGTATTTTCAGGGTACATTAAGGTGGCTTAAGCAAATTTTAAGTACATTGTGTTTCGTAGTGTATCAAGCAAACTTGATGTGGTTTGAACTGTGCATCACTACAGAGTTTTGGGTCTTCAGATTGAACAACAGAGGGCTGGGCAGCCTGTGCTCATTGTGGTGATGCTGAAGATGTTGCTTCAAGATCCGTTTGGAGAGGGAGGCGCAACAGTTTCAGCTTTTCAATCAGATATTGAGGAAAAATGGTCTTGAATGCTGAAGTCTATGAACAGCATTCTAAAATAAGTGTCTTTTGTGTCCTGGTGGGTGAGGGCCAGGTGAAGGGTGGTGGTCATGGCATTGTCTGTTAAGGAGTTAGGACAATATGGAAACTGCAGGGGTCTAGAGAGGGCACAGCTATGATTTTATGTGCCTCATGACAAGCCTCTTGAAGCACTTCATGATGATATGTGTGAGTGTGACAGAATGATTGTCATTGAGGCTGGGCACTGATGACTTCTTTGGCACAGGGATGATGGTAGTGGCTTTGAAACAAGTTGGAACAACAGTGGTGCTCAGAGCGATGTTGAAGATGTCTGTGATAACATTTGCCAGCTGGTCTGCATATCCTCTGTCTGTCAGCCTTCCATGGTTTTTTTTCAACATAGAGTTTTCCTTGCATCAGACCATCAACATGGTATGACAGAGCACCTAGTCATTGGGGGGCTAACCTGATCTGAAGGCAGTGTCTCGGGTTCACGCACCTCGGCAATCATCCATGGCTCCACAGTCTTTCCACTACTGTGTAGGTTTCCTGGGTTGGGCAATTTAAGATTTGGCGATGTACTGAGGAATAAAACTGATTAAGATCTGATTAAGGTCTCAGACACTGATTCAGTATAACACTGTATCAATGTTTTTTCTTGTCGCAACTCATTTAAAGGGGGAATTCCAATTCCAAGCAAAACAATTGCTGTGTAGTTAAATCATTAATGCGTAAACAAAATGGTTTGATGTGAATTTTTGTAATGTAGAGAACTAACAGATGTCATAATATCTAAATAATATATTAGTAATCTTATATGTAGGAATGCATATTTAAATGTATGAGCTTTTGTATGCAATGGTGATGATGATGGTACATCCAAATATTTGGGGACTATTTTGCCTTAGAATGCTTCTCTTATACCATTAAAACAGTTAAAAAAGAAAACCAGGGCTGTGTATGTGGGCACCTCATTGTGAACCTCTGTAATCACACACATCAGAAAAGCTGCCTGGAGTTCACTCCCAAAACGAGAAAGCAAATAAATAAATAAATCCGTCTGAAAGTCAGACACATTGTGGAGGGATCGATGCGCAGACTCGTCTGCCGTTCCCTCAGGGTCCAGACTTAAAGCCTCCGCTCCGACTTCAAAGGACGGCCATTTGAATTTTTAATCCTCGTCCCATCATCTGGCCTGGGGCAGCATAACCAGCAAAAAATCTGCACTCAAGAAAACTAGGACACAGCCCAGCAAGCTCAGTATGAAAGGAGTAGCTTAGTTAAGAACAGCCATGTCTGAATGAGAGAAAAAAAAAACAACATGACCTGGCTGGTCAAGCTGTTCAGTGACATCATGTGCCTTTTTGCTACTCAGACTTCAGAAAATCTGTCATAATCAAATCAGATATGCCAAGAAATCGTATTTGAGCTTCCTGTGTGAACAAGGCCTTGGAGCCAACAGTCTTTTGAATTTGAATGTTTATTCATATGTCTTTGCTCCATTGTTTTTTGTTTATGTTCAGCTAGTTCGCTTAACCTACTTTCAAACTTTCTCAAACACACTTAATGGCCTAAAATCTAGCCAATAATTGGGATATTCCGGGTGCTTTGTGTGCCAGCTTGGAGAGGTACACCTGCTCGATTGACATTTACAACTGAAAATATTAGCCTGGAATGATTGAGAGTATTAGCATCTCATTTCATGTTTAATGCATCATGCCAAGACGTTTGAATGTCATTCTTAGTTAAATGGCTGAAGCTGGATTGGCACAAACTGAAATGAGAAGAAATCAGCTTGGCTCCTTGTTGCTAGCAGACTGCTAAGCAAGGCTATGGTGCCATCCAGTCAAGGTCTTAACTGATATGTAATGGCAGTTTAATAACTAGACTCGTTGCCTCCTGCTTTAACCTTGCTGATATGAATTGGGTTCATTCTGGCAATAATGACATTTGCATCCATTTTCTACGTACAAGTAAGAGACCACTTTTCCCTTTTTTCTGTTCACTGTTTGTACAGTTTGCAGCAATGTGTGTGTGTGTAAAATGTACAGGTTGCTATTCTTTTAAGAACTATTGCAGTGTGAGCTGTGTGAACAATAAGAAATGCCTCCATAGTGCAGTGGCGTTTGTACAGCAGCTTTTCTATGTGCTGTATTCCAGCAACTTGTCCAGTTTCACTCCTGATTCAGTTTCTGATGGGATGAAACAGAGTCACACATGCACACACTCTGTTCTTAACATCACGATTGGAATTGTTGTAGTTGTAAATCAATGTAAGGGAGTGTGTAGTTTAACACTTCCAAGGTATAATACATTATTTATATGTATTACTTTTAAATGTTCTTCAAACATTTTTTAAAGCAATAACCAGAGAAAAATGATGCAGTCTCTAGGCTTCACATGCTATTACCTTTTGGTTTGTTTGTTTGTTTGTTTGTTTTGTTGTTTTAAAAGGTCACTCAAAGGTAAACATCGCTTGCTCATGGCAAAAAAAAAAGCTTGCAGGGAGCAGTTAGCATTTTCCAGTTAAGTCCACTTGTTCTCAGCTAGCTTTCATTCTAGCAATGGTAGCTGTGCTCAATAGAAGGTCAGTCAATATAATGCCAATGGTGAAATAATTTTGCTGTATTTTTTGGAAACATGACAATCATAGTAGATCCCAACCCATTCAAAATGACATACAGTACCAGACAGTGACATTCACTATTGATCTCTGTAGCATTTCAGACTCATGGTCTGCAAGCCTGTGGCTCCAGATCAGTAATTAATTCTAGCCTTTCCTGTTCCCCACAGGCTGGGACATTTAAACCCAGACTCTTAAGAGACGCACCAGCTGTCTAATCAATGGAGCTACAGTTGCCAATAATTCAGTTAAGCACTAATAACACAGGTGTTAAGCTTCAGACAAAGCAAATATTGTGTGTAGGCTGTGAGAAGCGTCTTGACAGCTTTGATTCCTCTCTGTGTACAGAAATAAACATTTGCAACAGGTTTAAAGAGACCACTTTCTGAAATATTTGTGTGATTGTGAAAGTAAGAACACTATTGTTCTTGTTAAGTTTTATTTGTGTGATAAAATTTTATTTTCATTATTATGACATCTCTTTCTACAGTTTGTTTGTTTTTTTTAGAGAGAGAGAGAGAGAGTTCTAAAGTAATACCGTGTCTCCATCTAGTGGAGGACTCTGTCTTTACACACGAATGTGTAAAACACCAACTTAATATTAGAATTGCTCTCGGGGGAAAAAAATTAAATGACAGTTTAATTCATAATAAGTTACTCTCCTCAAAGTATTAAAATATTTTATCTTTTTTTATTTCCCAGAAACAGAGAGAAAACTGTAAAAACTGTAAACAAGAGAGACTTTTAATTTGTATCTATGTCTGAAAACGTTGCTTTTGGAAATGTATTACAAAACATTTTAATAAAAAGAAGATGAATTATTGTTTTTGTTAATATAATAAATGTTATACATTTGTCTAGTGTTCTTAGTTCTCTTCTTTTATTAGTTTAATTATTGATTATTCATATTTGGTTACTCGGGGAGGGGATTACTTCCGTCTCGCCCTGCTCTTGCTCTGAACAACGTGTACGAGACCTGCTTATGGGTTTATGTGGGTTCAGCCTTCAAATGTTGCGTTAGTGTGGATTTTACCTGATTCGTCTGCAGGTTAATTGATGGTTTTCCTTATTTATTTCTCAATTTGAAAGACGGTGCTTCACAAAATCTTCTAGTTGAGCTTAGGTTGTCTGTATCTCTCCATATGGTTCCAGTGTTTAAACTCTTTTAGTGCACTTTAAACTCCTTTCCAATTTAAAAGACAGTATTCTGGTTATTTTATTCATCTTCTGGAAAACTGGTATGTTTGTAGACTAATTACTTGCTTACAGATATGCAGTCTAAAATGGATTTTAAACAGCTCTAAAAGGGAGTATAAATGTGATGTTACTTGTTCTGCGGCATTATAGTGTCTGTGATGTTATTGCAGGTAGTAATTTGTCAGTAAATGGTCGAGCCATCTTCTTGTAGTGCTGTCTGTCGTGTGGGTTAGGTGGGGATGTGCACCAGAGCTTATGAAGTACACGAGTGGACAAAAGTATTGGGACACACCTGTTTCCAAGGTTTGGGTTAGGCCACTTCCATCTAGTGAAGGGCAATTTTAATGCTTCAATATAACAAGACATTTTGGACAACGCCATGCTTTTAACTTTTTGGACACGGTTTGGGGAAGAAATCCAGCATGACGATGCCCCAGTGCACAAAGCAAGCTCCATAAAGACATGGGCACAAATCCCCACAAAAATACTCCAGAATCTTGTGGAAAGCCTTCCAAGAAGAGTGGAAACTCTTATAGCTGCAAAAAGGGGACCAATTCCATAGTAAAGTCTATGTGTGTGAATCCAGTGTCACTAAAATCTCTGTTGGTGTAATGGTCTGGCGTCCCAATACTTTTGTCATATAGAATGTTAGCAGTAACTGTGTCACAGTGCCAAAAGGAAAACTGTCTCTACAGATGATTGTTGGTTAACTCATTACTGCCCATATCTGACATGTGAAATGTATTCAGTTTATTTTCAGATCTTGCCTGAACCCATATCTGAAGAGAGTTTATCAGAAGAGTTGATCAAAAGGTTAGTTTTCAAAAGTTTTTAGGTCACATGGGACCCTCAAAATACAACTGATGTAGTATTTTCTTTCTTTCTTTTTGTTGATTCTTGCAGGTTCGCTGTGGGTTTCCTACACTTTGCTGAGTTTTAATCGTACTAAATAAGAAGATAACGCAGACAGTTATGAGCTTAAGCAGTCGGAAGAGCCTCCTCAGAACATGTCCCAGGCCTGGCACAGACAGAATTAACTCTTGTTCGGATCCTGATCCGTCTTCGGCAGGAGCAGAAATAGGGCCTGGAATGCTGGGCAGGCTGATGGAGTTGCCAGGGGTGCGGTTGTCAAGGCATCAGCTGAAGCGTCTGGAGGATCATCGCTATAGCAGCTCAGGGAAGTCCCTCCTGGAGCCCTGCATGCAGCCTTTTTGGTGCTGGCTGGTGGGGCAGGTTCCTCTATGGATGGCCCCAAACCTTATCACCATTGTTGGGCTGGCCGTCAACATCATCACCACCTTAATCCTGGTCTACCACTGCCCTACAGCAACTGAGCAGGTTTTATTGACCACCCATTTGAGCATGGCTGTTCAAATTTGAACATGCAAACTGCTTTTTTGTTTGTATTTGTAAAATCACACAGTTAAATCTCTAGCCTAGAATCACTGAGACATTATTTTATCGGTGTAAAACTTCCTGTTAATGTAGTAATATAGATATAAGATTTAAGCATTTCTTATGTTAGTTCAGGATATGAAACAATGGGAACAAAACAGCAAAAATCATTTTTTTAATATAATATACATTTGGCCATCACCTTTTTGTCTCCCCAGGCACCCACGTGGGCATACCTAGCCTGCGCTTTGGGGCTTTTTATCTACCAATCACTGGATGCCATTGATGGTAAACAAGCCAGACGAACCAATAGCAGCACTCCGCTCGGTGAACTCTTTGACCATGGCTGTGACTCCCTTTCCACTGGTATGTGTCTTTTCTAATGCTGGAAAATTGGGCAAATAAATCGCTAATATTTTAATAAAACATGCAGTAAACTACCATGGACCATAAAAAGTGTTTTTAGCAATAGAGAAAAGTTCAGTTGATTTTGTTTCCCCTACAGTTTAAAGGAATAACTCAACATAAAAATTAATGTAGCCAAATTCGCCACCTTAAACCTTAAATATGGTGTATATAATTAAGACCTTACCAACTGTGTGTCTAAATCATCATGCAACGAAATGCATAATATGTACATTTATCATTATACTGGAGCCTTGAAAGCAAGACTTTGATTATGCTAAAAAGAATGCTATTAATGTTACAATTAATAACAATAACAATAATACACAGCAAAAATAATAAAAGAAATTATAACAACAACAGACCCCTAATGCAATTCAAACAAAGACATGTTTGGTGTGTGCAGCTTGCTTCTCTATTTTTGCACTGAATCTAGATGTTGTGTATATATAATGGAATGTAGTATAATGGAGGTTTATACACACAATTTAGTATAGCTGCTTAAATCATGACACAGTTGCACGTTTACTAATCTTTAATAGACGTGGTTTCTGACTCTGTATGACATACTGTTAAACGTGGACTAAGTACATTTACGTTTACTGCATTTAGCAGACGCTCTTATCCAGAGCGACGTACATCAGTGCTTAAAGTAGTCCACGACTGTTCTTAAACCTGTAAAGCTATACTTAAATCAACTACAGCTATTTAATCAAGTTACTGCTGGCTAAGTTACACACCATAACAAAACCCTGTTAAAGAGATAAAGCAGGTCAGAGATTCAGACAGTAAAAACAGTTAAAAGGATAAGTGGCTGAGGGATTTGTTAAATATATAGGAAAAGATATACATCACAGAGCTAAACAGTAGCAGCCATCCTGAACCCTGAATTGTCTGTATGTACTCGCATGCTGTTATTTAGAGTATGTCATACACTCAGAAACTACAGAAGTTAGTCTATTTTCAAAAAATTGTCTTGACTGGTGGGCTGCATTTGGAGTAAATTTGTAAAGCAGAACAAATTTCAGTATTAATCTTTGAAAGAATGAATAGCCAAGCTTGAGGATCCTGTAGGTTACATTATCTCATGTATTACAAAAAAAAAACTAATGCAGATAGGCAGTGCTACATTAGTGTGCATTATAATTGTAATAAACCATTCCTTCAAGTGTTATCAGGTGTTAAATTTTCTATTCACACAAGTCTGAAACTGACGGACTGGGAAGTGGGGCACAATTTATCTGAGCATTTATTTTTGTGTGTTATTCCAGCTGACCATTCGGTGCTCTGATGTAGTGTTTTCTGGCTCATCACAGCCAAGCACACAGCTTAGGACAAGCAACAGACTGACTGTAAACATACAGTGGCAAAAGACAATATATATAGGGCTATAACTAAAAGTCTGTGAACAGCCTTAACAGTTTATAGCCAATTCTTTGCTCATCTTGGTGTTTAATAGTCCGTTTACACCCACTATGTAATGAAATAGGAGATGTGCTGAATAATAGCTTTTTTCTGCAGTGCTTTAAAGACCCATTATAATTTGATGACACATTGATGCTTGGTGTGTGAACATTTCATCTGTTTTTTTTTCTCGCTCTAAATGGTGAGAATAAGCCTTTAAGTAAACATATAAATGAATGTAATGAATCATGTCTACTTTTATATTCTAGGGATTCCTGAACATTGTATTCTGTTTTATCCTATTTGTGTGTGTGTATGTATGTTGTGTGTGTTTGTGTGTGTGCACATGAACAGTGTTTGTAGTTTTGGGCACATGTATAGCTGTGCAGTTGGGGACGCATCCAGACTGGATGTTTTTCTGCTGTTTCGCTGGAATCTTCATGTTCTACTGCGCTCACTGGCAGACCTACGTCTCTGGCACTCTGCGATTCGGCATGTGAGTCAGACCCTCTGCAGACTGCCAAGCAGTTTAATGTGACTTAGCCATAATTTCATATTTAGGGTCAGGGTCTTCGTATTTTTCTTTTAAACACAATGTTGGCTTGTGGTCACCAACCCTAACCCTAACCTCTGATCTGATTGGCTACCCTGTATTTTTGTGACATCACAAAATGCTAAACTGTAGTTTACATATATTTGTTGAATGATACTCTACTTGAGTTTTTGGCTTTTATTTTTAAAGGTTCTTGCTAATTCAATTCAATAATGCAACAAAATGTGATTAAGTTGGAAAATGCTGTGCTATTTCTTTACCCATTAATTCTGACTCTCCTGTTGTAAACACTGTTGTCACAAATAGTTAAAGAAACACTAACTGAAAATCTCCAGGAGGACTGCTTTTGTGTGAGAGTAAAACTGAAGACGGTTGGAGGCTAAAACCCTGGAGATGAATATTGATCGTCTTCATTTCTGTTTATTTCTGCATGAACTAAAATCAACTCTTAATCGCTTCCTCTCTCCATCCCACCTGCACTCTGCCTGAGCAGAATCGATGTGACTGAGGTGCAAATCTTCATTATAAGCTTGTACTTGCTGGCTGCCATCGGGGGAACGGCTTTTTGGCAATATGTGGTAATCATTTTTTGAAACCTGCATAATTAACCCAAATCATATAATCAAAAATTAATGAGATTTTATTGTACCTTTGATAAAGTAATTGCTTTTTGGGTGTACTTTGCTGTAGTAGTAGGATTTTTGTTTTGTAAAGTGCAAGGTATGGATTTATAACTTGTAAAAAGGAAGCGTCTTACTTATACCTTGTAAAGGGAAAGGCGAATAATTTAATATGCACTTTGCAGATTTACAAATTTATAGTCTCCCACTTACACCAAAGGTTCAGCGTGGTATCTGAAATTGGCACTGGAGACTAAAGTAGCTGCCAAATTATGAGTGCAAGAATCGCATATGCTCAATTCATAAGTTGTTCAGTACTCTGAGATAACCTGCTTATGTGGTTTCTGATACTGTATGACACGGATATCTATAAGCATGGACAAAGTGCATCTCATAGCTGGAAAGGGAATTTGTCCATTGTTTAGTCTATTTTTAGTCTATACATTGGTGATGTATTAGTGGGGGGAATGGGAAAATTAAGTTGCTTTCCAGACTATTGCTTTATCTTGGATTTGTGAAATCAGAAATAGATTAGCATCTGTATTTTTTTTAAAGATGCATCTTTTGTCAAATTAAGCAGCAGTGATCTTTGTTATAATTTGTACAGTAACTCCTGTGCACCGCAGTAACTCCTGTGCTTCCTTTACCCTAAATCTCTTTTACCCGGACATGTCGCGTGATAATGAGCTTCTTTAGGATAAATTGTATGCAAATAACCTTTTAAGAGACATGGGAAGTACATATTAGACAGATAGATGAATGAAATGATAGATATATGGATGTTTATTTATAGAACAAAAGCACTGATATTGCATACATAACTGAATTCCTGTTTATGCTCATACATGCACATACACACAATTTATTAACATCATAGTTTTAATGGCCAAGGCTCATGCTAGTGTGTGTGTTTCAGATTCCAGTGCTGAATATCCAAATGAAAATCATCCCTGCAATCTTCACCCTGCTGGGGGCCGTTGTCTCCTGCACAAGCTATTTTCGAGTCATTTTTAAAGGCGGAATGGGCAAGAACGGATCCACCATTGCAGTAAGTCTGATACTAATACTGAAAGGAATGGTTTTACTCTTGTTTTTTCTAGTCTCCTGGTTACATTTATGCGACGATGATGTAAAAGAAAACATTATTCATCAGAACAGGCCACTTTCTTCCATTGCACTGTGGTGCAGTTCTGATGTCCACATGGGTGAACAAGGGTCAGCTTGTGTGCTCTGACTGGTCTGCAGCTACACAGGCCCATACACAGTGAGCTGCCATGCACTGTGTGTTCTGACACATTTCGTTCATAATCAACATGAACATTATTGCAGTCTGTGCTACTGTATTTCTTCTTTAGGACCAGACGGACTAGCCTTCACTTCACATGTGCACCACTGAGCCCTGGGCACCTATGACCCTGTCGTTGGTTCACTGGTTGTCCTTTCTTCAACCACTTAAGTACTAACCACGACAAACTGGGAACACCTCACAAGACTTATGGTCTGACCATTACAGTTTAGCCCTCGTCAAAGTTACTCAGACCCTTATGCTCACATACTTGCCCTGCTTCCAAAACATAAACTCCAAGAACTTGTTGCCTAATGTATCCGCCCTTTGATGGGGGACATTATAATCATATAATAAATGTTATTCACCTCACATCCCTCTGGTTTTAATTTTGGGGATCATTAGTGTATATATGATCTGTCTATTGCTAATATTTTTGCTGTAGGTAGAAGCTAAATAGTGTGCAGCCAACATGCGACAATGAAGGAGTCTTGACCATGTATTTTGCGTGAAATGTCACACAGTGACCTACATATGAATCATTCAACCATAACAAAGCAGATCTACCTTAAGCCCTCAACTAGTGAAGGAACAGGTGCAGATGATTCCAGATGATCAGGCGGTGATCAGTATACTGGTGGTGCTGAATGGTTGGAACTCCTTTACATTAGGCACTTTGCAGCCAGTTGCAGTACAACATTTGTTACCCATTCTTTAATTCAATATGCCAGCGATAAGGCAGTCTGACAGGCATTTTTGCCCCAACATTATTCAAAGTGAAAAATAAAGAAACGAGGGGGTGTCTCAATTTTCGCAGAGTACTGTATGTCTCAGAAGTGATGTTTCAGTAAATCCTATCTGATTCCTGGTATTGGTACCAATTCTGTGCTTTCTTTTCCTCTTTTTTCTGCCCAGGGGACAAGTGTACTGTCTCCAGCCTTCCATATCGGAGTGGTCATCTCTCTGGCTCTGCTAATCTATAAGATGTCGTCTGAGCAGCTGTTCCAGAAACGCCCCTGTCTTTACGTATTAGCTTTCGGTTTTGTCACCGCCAAGCTAACCAACCGACTGGTGGTAAGACAGACATCAGAATAGTCAGAATGGCAACATTTACTTCAGTTATTCTTGTAATAGTATACAGTATATTATCCATTTAACTGTGTATTCTATAAAATAGTCAGTAGTGTATATTCTGCTTTACAAGTGATTTCTCCCCTTAATCTTGGAGCGCGAAAAAATATATTTATTGCCACCAAAAAAAAAAAAAGGCAGAGGATATTTGCAGTTTCCGTGCTATTGTGGGGATTTCTGCGTAAAATTATGAGTTCAGTTTTAAAAAAAAAATTAAAAATGTGACTGAATCTGCGACTCCTAATCCACGTAAACCTGGGGGTTTACTGTATATAATAGCATTATATTTTTAGATGTGCAAACGTAATTAGAGTTCTTGCAAGGAAGTATATGCTGGATGCACCATCAGGTTTTAAATATTTCAAATTATGCTGCATGTTGTTCTTTTAGTTTCATCTGACTAATTGTGCTGTATATGTTTTGTTAGGTTTCCCATATGACTAAAAGTGAAATGCATCGTAGCGACCTGGCATTTCTTTGTCCATTGTTGCTATTGCTGAACCAGTATTTCAGCTACTTCAGTGAACACCTCCTCCTCTGGGTGGCGTTGGTGAGTTCTCATGCACAAAAACATTAGTAGTAAAACACAGCTTTTTGTATAATGTACTGGCAATGGTTTAGACAAATATCACATTTACAATAACTTCCCATATGAAAGCTTAAGCAGGTGTAAATGGTTGTACAAAAACATGGTTTGTTTTTTAAGACAAATATGACTCAAATGTGTAAACATGGGAAGATGTTTACCTCTACATAAATCGCTGAACTGATACTGATTTCAGAACTAAGCACAGAAACACTGATGGGTAAAACACTTGTCTGATGACCACAGAGTCGGAGGTTTAAACCCCCACTTTCGACTGTTGTGTCCTTGAGCAAGACACTTAATCCTCAGTTGCTCCAGGGGGACTGTCCCTGTAACTAATGCTTGTAAGTTGCTCTGTAAGAGGGCCTCTGCCAAATGCCACTTAACCTTCACCTTAACCTTAACCTTTACCGTGTTTTTTTTATCATTTGCACATCCTTAAAGGCCTGTGGTTTAGTGACTCAGTGTTAACGTGCTCAATGCTGCCTTTTTTTGCTGTTATTTGGTGTAACTGAAGTTAGTGTTGGGCCGATCCATGTTTTTCCAGATTTGATTTCGATACACAACTGTTGATACCCATACAGATTTCAATATAATACATCCTTTTACTTTAGCATTATTTTTGTTGAAATTGTGCTGCACAAAAATATACATTGCATTTAAAGGCATTCCAAAGGTATTTATTTATGTCCCAAAAGGCACAAAAAGGTAGCAGCAACAGCTATAACATTTTGTAAATATCAAAAACACAACAATCTTGGCTGAATCTGAAAAGAACACAACAATGTTTACAAAATCTGAAAAGAACAAGTCAAATGTGGCAGTCAATTTGTGCACCAAATCTAGGGCATTAAACACTCCTCAAGAAACATTGGCAGGTTTTTCCTTGAGGAAAATAGTCATTTCTGCTCTCTCTGCTGTTAATCAATTTCTGTTTTTCATCCACTATGTTAGAAACAGTGCTAAACAGTCTTTCACTTTCTACACTGGTTGGTGGGGCAGCAAAGATTGGAAAGTGGGCATGGTTGTTCTCCCAGTACTGAAAAGGACCATCAGTACAAAGAATTGTTAGTTCCTTTAAATATGTCTGAAATTGGATAATGGCACTCTTGGTACTCTCTGATCCAGGTTCATCCTGCTCCTCCAGAATATTGTCATAGAGACATGTCAAGCTGCTCTGGCCTCTGCTTGGACTGGCTGCCTCCATGCGAGGCACCTTTTCTGCTGGTCCTGTTGCCAATGACGCAGATTTTTTATCTTAAGCCCTTTGCAGTGTTTCCTCTATCTTTTCCATTTCTTGTATCAGGGCAGCTTTGGCATGCTTGGCTGTGTCTTCACCTGTGAAGTATCCGACAGAAAAAAAGGTTGAGAACAAGATGTAATATTACAAATAGATAAAATAATAGATTAATGTCTCAAAAAAGTGCGGTTGTCCATGTACTGTATACTAAATAAAATTTCTACCATAACTGTAAAAGCACAATTAAAAGTATTAAGTAAAAATATTATTAATGAACAAGTGCAACCCCTAGAGGCAAAGCATACACACTTCACCAAATTATTGCAAGTTTACACATCTCTACTTTTAGACTAGAAAACACATGAAGCTTTGGTTTTATACAATGTACATGTTGCCAGCATTTCATATACAGATTATTACATATGTATTATTTATTTTATATTGTTTTCCTTAAAAAGCTGTCTCACCTGTCTTTGTATTGGGGTCCAGTAAAGTGGCAGCTGAATCGAGGATATGACTGCTGCTGCTGAATTGTCTGTCGACTGTTTGCAGGAGTGTACACTTCATTATTTTGATACTGCAGTAATCAGAATCAGAATCAGAATCAGAATCGCGTTTATTGGCCAAGTATGTGAGTGAACACATACAAGGAATTTGATT
>JBBJLR010130269.1:0-17671 GCA_037577145.1 Brachypetersius gabonensis | reverse complement strand
AAATGAGCCATTTTAATCTAGATTAATTCCAAGATTACAGTGAGATTAATCTAGATTAAAAAAATTAATCTATGCCCCCCACTAATATATATATATATATATATATATATATATATATACACACTTTGTAAAATGTCACCCAAGCTTTACTCTATTTATTTGGCATAATGTGTGGTTGGGTATATTCTTATCATGTCTTATTGAATTTTGCGCAGCTTTTTGTAAAAGGTGTCGTGAGCCAGGAGGACCAACAGGAAGTCCAATATCCAGAGTGTCTTCACTGTGTGTTCTGTGGTGCCAAAGGGTTGTTCATGGACTGCCTGGTCAAGAGCACCTCTGCACATATAGTGGTGAGTAGCACTGTTGTGGGAAGTGAGAACACAAGAAAAGCTAGTTATTAGGGAAGGTGGTTCATTGAAGCTTATCACCTTATCCTACAAGTACAAACTCATGCTCAACAGGTCACACCCATTTTAACTGGAAACATAATTACATGTGGTTTTATGCGTCTGTGTATGTTGACTTTTTAACTGAATTGAAATGTAAAATTTTAAATAAGGTTATTTAAAGAATTATTTATCCAGCTCTCTCATTTTTTGAATATATCAGTGTATCTGTATGTATCTAGATCTTAAAGGGTAGTTGTAAAGTCCTTGAAGTCCCAAGCGTGTTACACCCTATGACTTATTATTATGTCATTCGATACGTAGTAAAGGTCATTTGAAGTGTGTTACAAATTAGTTCATTAGTTAAACGCCACTGTATAATTTACAATAGTAAATGCTTGCTGTAGTAGATGCTTAATTGTTCATGCATAACGTCCCATGGAAAACATTTATGCTCATCGGTCACACTATAAACAGTTTTAAACTGTTTTAATGTATCACTATGACTTGAATATATTACACGGTTGTGGTGGGAATTTATTTAAAATGACATGAAAAATAAAACAAAAAGAAGGACAGTGAATTTACAAACACCAACAAAACCGTAAGCAAGTCTTCATTATAATATTCCCATACAAGCGTGGATAAAGTCCAAGTGTGCATTACGAATATTAGTTAATTATTGTAATATTCAACATTTTAACTTCTTTGACAAGAATCTTGACCTTGACCTGGATCTGCTATATTTAAGAATTACAATCATACAGTGTTCTGCCCTAAGTTTACATTAATTCTTTGCAGAGACATCTCCCAAATGGCAGTTTTATACATTAGGCACTTTTGTTTTTGTTGTTTTTAGTCAACTATTTGTTTAGAATTTAGCCGCTGTTTGTTAGTTTCTGCCTTGTTTGAGGCAACATGTAGTTAATAGTTGTTAGAAAGGGCAAAAAATGTCTATTTTTATAGTAAAAAAAAAATAATAAGCCCTAAATATGCCCCAAATACGCTCCCAAAACATTTTAAACTCATTACCCTTAATGAAAATGTAAAGGTAAACCAGTATTTCTACTGTACAGTTTACACTAAACTCCTGCAGTGCTAGAATTTAAGTACCGATGTTACCCCTGTACAGACTGTACTGTAATTCATGTACGGGTGTTTTCTTTGTTGTAAGCAGGTAAATACAGTAATAAATTTAATTTACAGTAATAAAAATACAGGGCTTTAAGAAGAACAAAATGAAAAACTCAAGAACACTTGAGATGCTCCTCAAATTCTGGACTGCAGAAACATGCTTCTAGGAATTGTGGTTCTTTTTGCACAAATCTTGTGACCTTCCAGTCAGTCCTGTCCTGTTTCACAAATCTTCTTCTCAGTAGATATCGGTCCTTAGCCCACTCAGCCCTGATTTTATTCTTTGGTCTCTCCTCCCTAGATGGACACCATGGGTCGTCTTCTCATCTCTGGTTTGAGTGAACCTGTTGTGAAGGCGTACTCTCTCATCTTGAACCTGCTAGATAAGTACAGGAGCAGCCAGGTGCAGGGGCCTGACTTAGCCAGCGAGTCTCTGGATTCACGTCGGGCCTTCAAATCTCTGGTGGAAGGTCTGGAGGACAGTCACACTCTGGATCTACTGGTTCTGCCAGCTCAGGTTAAAGAGATTCTTTTGAGCTTGGTTAAGCAGGCGGGAGTGGACCCGAGCACTTCCAACAGTGCAGCAGTTTCAGCAGGTAGCCAGACTCTACTGCAACTGCAGGAAAGTATGGACAGACAAATACTGAGACAACACTCAGAGAAAAGGGCTCCTGACATTCTAGGGAATTCCACCTTCCCTCTTAAGCAGAATGGAACATTTCCACCTCATTACTCTCAATCGGATTTTATTTCTAAATCTTATAATTATGGTCTCAGAGATCTTCCAACGGACCATAAAAGAGACCGGCCTAGAGAAGAAGCATGCACAGGAAGAGAGCCTCACAGTCAGTTCTGCCACTCCTTCATGGAAAATGTAGGGTCTAGGGCTCAAGCACAGTCTATGGAGCAAAAGAACCAAGAAAGAGCGTTTCGGTACGGTGCTGTTTCCCAGGACACAGAGGAGCAAGGAGAGCTGGAGCAGCAGGATGACATCCAGCTGTCCATTGGAAGCAAACAGGATTTTGAGCACCTCCTCAAATTCTTCACTGCAATGGGCTTCGATGAAGAAGTGGTGCGCCGGGTCCTGGCCCGTACTGGACCCAGAGAGGCCTCCCAGGTCCTGGACTTGATCCAGCAAGAGCAAAATAAATCTGGAAATCAAGCAGGGCATGACAATGCCAAGGTTACAGCTCAAGAGTCCTTTCCTGGGTTAACCACAAAGACAAGTGTGGATGTGAATGGGGCTCCAGAAGACAAAGAGGATGACTTTGTTCTCGGAGTGCTGAAAAAGGCAGCGGCAAGCTGCGGGTACACAGAGGAGAAAGTGACCGAGGTTTACAGCAACCTTCCTGAACTGTCGCCACACGAGCTGATTCTTGAACTGCAGAAAATGGGCATGAACGATACTGAGAACAGCGGAGATGACAAAAAGAAGAGAGTGGAACAGATGGAGGAGCAGCACGGCAAAGCAGCGGCTTTTCCGAAAGTGGGTGAACACGATTTCAAGGAAGACAAGTGGACCGGTGGAAAGAGCGAAGCGACCAAGGTGAAAAAGCCAGAGAAAGATAGAGGGACGAGTCCAAAAGAAAAGTCTAAAAAGAAACAGGCTGCACAAGTGAGTAAAACAGAAAAAACAAGTATAGAGCCAAGGATGCTCTTCACGCCCTCAGACACCACAGACAAGGTCTGCAAACCAGAGCTTCCATCTCAAAACCAGCCATTTGGCACCATTCCTCCTTCCATTCGAGGACCCCCACAGCCCATTTACCCCTCACCATATCATCCCGGCATCTCAGAGCAGCAAATTGTATCCCCAATAGAGCCCCCCGCGACAAAGCCCAAGCACAAACATGGACAACCACCAAGCAAAGCTGGGCCAGTTGTCACGGGACCACAACGCTTCTTGGAAGGCTTAAAGAAACCCTTCGTCCTCCAGCTGGAAGATGACCCTGGTGACCCAGGTCTGTGCCACATCATCATTGATGGGAGTAATGTTGCCATGAGGTGAGAACAATTTACAATACAAAGAATAAAATACATACACTAAATATGTTAGTTAATCAGTTGTCATATTATTTTGCAATTTTATTTCCCAAAATAACTTTATAATAATAAATAAATATCATACACCAGACAACATCTTTTTTGGAGAGCAACAAAGTGTTAGTAAATGATAATATTCTGTATTTGTCTATTTATTAGAATTTCTTGTCGAGTTATCTGCCTTGATTTTTGAATCTTTTTTTAAATAGAAAAAGGTGGATATTAATATTTAATACCTTGATTCTTGATACCATGCAACAACATTTATATATGGATGACAACAATATGTCAGTGAAGGGAGGCGCAGACAAAGACTTCCATAACTTTTATTTCCAAAACAAAAAAGGCTCAAGGGCCTAAACACAAATAAAACCTGAGACAGGACAAGTAACTAAAGGTGCTTTCACACCTATTGTTTGATTGCTTTAGTCCGCACCAGTCAGAAAAATGTTATTATGTAGTAAACAGATGTGGGTACGGTTTGCTTTCACATATGTAGAGTTCTAAATAACCAAAATAGACCGCGAAGACGATCGGCACCGGAAACTCGCCACTTTCAATAATCATGGAGGAACAGCTTTGCATTGCGCTCATGGTGCTGATCCTCACGCATTACATTGTACGTGCAGATCATTTTTTCCCGACAATTCATTTCGAACATGATTCGCGGCTGCGACTCTAAACCAACTTCCTGATTTATTCATCTCGCCGACGGCGCATTGCGCGCCACTTCTGGGAGAAGAGACCTGCCCTCCTCCTGAATGACCATTTCGTTAGCCGGCGATCTTCCTGCAGATCCATCAGGTCTCCCATTGGCCTATCAATTCCGTATCTCATCTGATACCCATAATGCATCAAACTATACCGTTTCGTCCAATTTGGTTTGGTTGCTTTCACACCAGACGAACCGCACCAAAGTAGAGCGGATAGAGCGGTCCGAGACCACCCCTTCGGGCAGGTCTCAGATCGACTGATTTGGTGCGCACCAAAGTACTGAGACTGCATTCACATCAATGCAAACGAACCAAACCAAGGGACCAAACACGTTTGGTGTGCACCAAATGCTGCAGGTGTGAAAGCACCCTAAGAAACAAAGCATGATGTCAGTGGATCGACAACCAAGTTCTCATACAAACCAACTTAAATACACATGAACTAAACAAAAACTCACTTAAACACAAACAGTGCTCAGCTGTAACTAACAGACTTCAAGCTAAAACCCGGTGTACACAAAAAAAAAAAGATTCTTCAACTTAAAAGTCTCTATAACTCAGAAAAGGGCAGCCTCTAGGGATTTCACACAAAATGGGTGTTTTTTGACTGAAAAGACTAAACTGTAGCATAGAGTAAATTAAATGTGGGAACACAGAGGCTTACCATGCTAGAGCACAAATTGCATTAGCAAAGGAAATAAATAGAAATGGCAGAAATAGCCTTATAACAAACATAGCAAGGAAACGAACACAGTGAAATAAATCATAGCTGTACATTTTTTCTCTGATTTTGCAGTAGCTCCAACAGCTGCTACAGGCTGCGTCCCAGTGATGGGACATGTATGAATATCGTACTGACCATATTATACTGTATCTTGTATGGCCAGGCTGTTAATATTTATTGTCTATTATATTTTTGCAAGCCATGGGCTGTCGACATTTTTCTCCTGCCGAGGCATGGCCCTGGCCGTGCAGTACTTCTGGAGGCGCGGACATCGCAAGATCACAGTATTTGTCCCTCAGTGGAGACAGAAGAAAGACCCAAGGATAAAAGGTAAGGATTTGACAGTATATAGTTAAGGTCTATGAAACAGAAACTGTTGAAATTCACTGTATTGACAGTATGTTCTCGTTTAAAGAGCAGCATTTGATGACACAACTGCAGGACCTTGGTCTTCTGTCCTTCACCCCTTCTAGAGAGGTTAAGGGCCAGAGAATAAACTCCTACGATGACAGGTACACTATCTGTTTCACATCTGTTTAAGTCATGACCTCTGATTGTAATAATTCATTTCTACTGTTTGAAAGAGCATTCATTACTAGTTCCTGGATGATTAATCGTGTCCTACATTTTAATTAAACAGATTCAGAGATTGTTTGACATTAATTCATTCCACATATATTCAGATTCCGACCTACAGTTTTCAAGTACAATGTTATGCCTTAAACAGATTACACACTAAAATAAAATTAACATCAGCACTGACATTTCTCACTTGCATAGAACAGGGGCAATAGCATCACACTACTGTTCTTCTTATTTATTATTTTAATTGTTTTTTCTTTTTTTTTTTTAATGGTCGAATTTGGCACCTCTTATCCTCCTACAATTTTTGAAATAGGAGCAGGATTCCAACATGAAAACATTGGTTGATATCACCCTCAGTGTGTGTATATAAGTTTCCGATCGGTTGATCAGTGTTGAGTATTGATCATTTAAAAAAAAAAATTTGTGGTTGAGTCAGCTCTGTAATATACAGGAGAGAGAGAAAAAGGCTGCGATGTCTGTGATGTCATGGGGAATGCTGGAAAGGGCAAAAAAAGCATAAAAACCCAAATTCAAACACAGCAAGACACATCCCACCTATAAACAGACTTCAAAACACTAACGCCCAGGTCAGTTATTTAAAAAAAGAGACGCATTTCACTGTTTGTTGTGGCCTAATTAACAATAACCGTGAACACAGCTACGCGTTTAGCTGTACCCATAAATGGCTCCCAAAGAGCTTGGCTTATTAAAAACACTGGGAACTATTCTTGTATGTCTCATGTTCATTTAGCTCGCACAGAGCTTTAGGCTTTGAAAAATCTACCAGAAATCTTCCAGTTTATCTCCCAATCAGAATTGGCCACAAGAATTCACAATCGGTGCATCTCCAGTAAAAGTGTAATTAAGAGTAAAGTGAAAATCTGGTCATACGTGAACACACCACTGCACGCAGTGTGAACAGCACGAAAGACTTCCTCTGCATTTAACCCATTCACCAAGTGAAGCAGGGGGCAGCCATGAACACGGCAGAGTGTGAGCAGTGTGTGGGGACGGTACCTTGCTCAGGGTACCTCAGAGGTGCCTAGTGGTCTTGGGAATCGAACCCGGACTTTCTGATCACAGGGCGAATGCCTTAACCACTAGGCCACCAGCTGTTACACCAGCTGTAAAAAAAATTTTCCTTGCTACCTATGTGCTACTACCTCACCCATGTGGAATGTTTTCAGACTTATGCTGCAGCTTGCCCAGCAGACGAATGGAGTGATTGTGACCAACGACAATTTGAGAGACCTTGTGGATGAATCACCTGCATGGAAAGATATCATCACAAAACGGTCAGTAAGTGTTGATATATTTGGTATAGCATTGTGACACCAGTTCCTATCTATAATAGTCCATAAATATCATCATTATAATTTTTGGTGATGCATTTTGCCATTTCTGTGTTTGCTATGTGTTTAACAACAGCTTCCTCTCTTCAGACTCCTGCAGTATGTGTTTGCTACTGGGGATGTTTTCATGGTGCCAGATGATCCACTGGGCAGAAGCGGACCTCATATCAACGATTTCTTGCGGACGCAGAACAGGTGCAGAGATGCACATATCATTCTTTTTCCCCCTCAAACAACACTATAGGAGAAATCCTAATTTAAACATATGCTACTGTAATGAAATTTACTTTTGGGTCTGCTGGTGTATTCTTGTGTTTACACGTTCTCAGTGTATATACAAGCCCACTATGGGGTGGGCCACTACTGTTAGAGACGAGACCAAGTCAACTCTGTACACATCAAGTCCCAAGTTCCCAAGTTTTTGTTTTTTTGTACTAGATTTGAAGTGTGTGGGTGATTTTAAATTCATTATACACTACCAGTCAAAATTTTGGACACACCTATTCATTCAATGTTTTTACTTTGTTTTTACATTTTAGATTCATGTAAAAAAAAACAGACAAAATGATGAAGGAACTCATGGAATTATGCTGTAAGCAAAAAAATAATTTAAACAAACCAGAATATGTTTTTAAAGAGGTAATGGTAGACTGTTGTTTTTTTACTTAGTTAAGTGGTTCTTGCCATAATGTGCAGTAGAACCGTAGTGGAACAGGATCACTAACTGTGGACCAACCCGACTCACAACTGATGATCCCAAACACATTAAGAAGGCAAGAAATTCCACTAAGGATCTAAAGAACAGCTGTTAATTGAATACCATTCCAGGTCAATTCCTCATGAATCTGAGTGAAAAAATGCCAAGAGTGTGCAAAGCTGTCATCAGAGCAATAGGTGATGTTTTCAGTATTAATCTACAGTGTAGCCAATAATGGAAATTGTTGAATGAGAAGGTGTGTCCAAACTTTTGACTGCTAGTGTACATAGAAGATACCAAGAAGGGGAGAAAGAAAAAAAGGAAAGAAATTAATGAATGAAGTGTGTTAGAGCTTTCAGTACCTGACCAACGAACGTATTTGGTTTTATATGGTGTATGTGTTAAGTCAATAAAGCACGTGCTGACAGTGTAGCACATGAGTAAAAAATGTGCTTCTCTTCCTCTTGCACATGCATTTGAGGAAGGGCAGTGCAAAACGTGGGTGGAGATTTAGTAGTTTGAGCAGCTTGTGGTGGCAGGTTTTGCACCAATTTTCATCCTGCCTCTTAAAAGATGCTCAGATCAGAGACTTCAGCAAATAGACAGAGCAGTTAGACTCTCAGGATAAGATGTTTATTTGTGAGAAGAAATGGCACAGAATGAGGTATTATGGCTGCAACTAGTGTGGGCAATCTTTCGTGTCACTTTCTTTGTTTTTTAGATGAAAACTTCATGAACACCACGCTCTCTTCGTCAATGAACATTCATTTTCTGTTTTGTGACGAGCTTGCTGACATCTCTAGTAGTTCACTGTGACTTTTAAACCTTGCACCTCACAAGTGAACAGTGGACAGGGCTAAGTAAAAGTCCAGCTCACAAGTGGACAGGGCTAAGTGAAACATTGTGAAATCAAATTAAGAATGTTTTATGCTGCACAATATACATACATTGCATGGACATAAGTATTGGGACGGCTGACCATTACACCAACAAGAAATTTAATGACATTGCATTCAGATACATACACTTTAATATGGAGTTGGTCCCCCTTTGCACCTATAACAGCTTCCACTCTTCTTGGAAGGCTTTCCAAAAGATTTTGGAGTTTCTGTGGGAATGATTTTTTGCCCATTAATTCTGTAAAGCATTTATGAGCTCAGACACTGATGTTGGACGAGAAGGTCTGGCTCACAATCTCCTTTCCAGTTCATCCCAAAGGTTGGATGGGGTTGAGGTCAGGGCTCTGTGTGGGCCAGTCAGGTTCTTCCACACCAGAATTCATCCAGCCATGACTTGCAGCTGGTGGCCTAGTGGTTGGGAAGTTAGCCCTGAAATCAGAAGGCTGTTAGTTTGCATCCCAAGACTACTAGTGGCACCACTGAGGTACCCTTGAGCAAGGTACTATCCCCACACACTGCTTCCCAGGCACTGTGTTCCTGGCTGCCCACTGCTCCACTTGGGTGAATGGGCTAAATGCAGAGACAAATTTTGCACTGTTCACACTGTGTGCTGTGTGGTGGTAGGTTCACATATGACATTATACTTTTGGAACTTGGGGCACAGTCATTCTGGAATAGAAATGGTTCCTCTCGAAACTGTGCCCACAAAGTAGGAAGTCTGGCATTGTCCAAAATGTCTTGGTGTGATGAAGGCTGGAAGTAAGGGCCTTAGCCCAAACCCTCTAAAAAAACAAGTGTGTCCCAACACTTTTGTCCACATACATCTAGCTCTGAGAGAAGGGCCGTTTTAATTATAAAAATGTAGGTCTTGACATTTGATGTCTTGGTAGAGCTGCTGCTCTAGACATGAGAAACATACCTGTTTAACAACTGTCAGTGATGTATGATCATTTAGAGACACCTAACACTTTTTCTCACTCTCTTTTCTCAGATACCCTGCTCTGGGCCATCACTCATTCGCAGGCATGCCCTCCCCCTTCTCTTTGCCTCCTCCTCAGCCTCGCGCGCGCACAGACGTGCTGCAGTATCGTGAGCGGACGCTAGGGAGCATCAGTGGAGCTCACAAGTCGATCCAGGGCCCGTCTACGATCGAGAGGGAGGTGAACAGGTCTGCCGAGGAGACTATGAGGCTGAAAGAGCTTTTGGTTCAGATTTTTCCTGGACAGGAGAGTGTGGTCATGCTGACCCTGCAGTGCCATCCGGCCATCACCGACATCAACCAGCTTTCTCACTTCATTCTGGAACATCAGGAAGATAAAGAGTAGAGGAATTTGCATACATTTCACAAGGTAGAGCTAAAGCAGTGGTATGCCAGTACATCCACACATTCCTAGATACAAGGTCAAAAATGTATTTATTATACTTTAAGATAAGATAAACCTTTATTAATCCCACAAGTGGGAAATTTGCTAATAGGAAAATAAGAAAGAAGCTCAGAAATGAGCAGAGCAGCCGTAACAGGCTGCCACTCGCTGGGGCCGCCAAAAAACTTTAACGAGTGAAAACTAATGGTGGGAATCCCAGCATATAATTACAATACAGTGTCATTGACGGCTCTGAGGCTCAGCATAGCATGGAAGAGTTGTTAGTTATAGTAGCTTTAACTGGTTGTAGACAGTAAAAGCAAATGCAACATGTGAGCTGACCAGCCACAAGAGTGGTTTTTCATTGCACTCTGCTTTTCTTTTAAAATAAAGAGATCCCTAAAGATTTCAGGACTGCCAGTGGAACCACTGAGATACTCTTGAGTAAGGTGCCGTCCCCACATGCTGCTCCTTGGGCGCTGTGTTCCTGTCTGCCCGCTGCTTCACTTGGTGAATGGGTTAAATGCAGAGAAAGAATTTCACACTGTTCACACTGTGTGCTGTGGTGCGTCACACATGACTATACAGGCCACTTTACTTTACTTAACAATGAATGTAGGCTGTAGCAATAAAAGGCTATGGGTTCTTCTTTGGCAGATTTCACCCACTAGCGAAAACTCCCCAAAACATACAGCCAGCATACAACAGGTTTCCTCTGGTAGTGGCCTTGTGGGTAAAAGACATGTAACCCTCAGTGTCTCCAGGGAGACTGTCCCTGTAACGAATGACTAAGTCGGACAGGATAAGAACGTCAGCCAGATGCCCCCTGTACCATTTACCACTTTGTGTCACAGGAAGTGCCACAGAGTCTTTTTCACATTATTGGAACTCAACACACTTGAAGGAGAATGCTAATTGACAATTATTGTGTCAGAACACAGTCGCCAGCACTGGTTAGCATCACACCAAGCGATGAGGGAAGAGGCGAAAGACCATCCTCCCAACTCAGCGACCCCAAACACAGATGGGCTCATGGACTCCTGATCACGAATGGCTTTGCTAGGGACTGACTTATGATTTTAGGATAACACAAAAGGTTTATATGCTCTGAAAATCAGTTCAGTTATTGATTTAAAGCTTTTATCTGGCAGACAAAGATGTGGGATGAGGTTGAAAATGTCCATGGAGTCCATGGAGAGATATATACAGGAATCAAAGAGAAATCTGAAAATGAATGTTTCATTTGTGAGTGTTAAGACAAGCAATACAGCAAGTTTCTCCTTATACCAGCTCTCTCGAGTTTTCATCATATTCAGTCTTACAGTAATTGTTCATAAGTTTAACGTATGTGTCTTAGGAGACTTTCCAATACATCAGAACAGTGGATGGCTTATTTTTGATATGTTTTTCTGAAAATCATTATTTATTGTCACTGTATGTATCTGCAAATTGTGGTCAGTTTGACTGGAGACCAAGGTATTAAGTAAAAGTATTTTTCATTTTGATTAATAAAGATTCTGCTTTCAAAATAATGTTTTGGATTACTGGTATTTACCAGTTGTAGAGTAATCAAAACTGCACACCTATTGACCATTAGAACGTGTAGTTAACGCGTATCGTAATAAAGGCGTGGTATAACTTGTATGTCTTTAGAAGAAGCACAGACTCCAAAGTATAAAACTTTAATAAATGAAACTGAAAGTAGTAGAGGACATATGCAGTATATGGACAAAAGTATTGGGACACGCCTCTTAATTGTTTATTTCAGATGGCCCCTTAGTTCCAGTAAAGGGAAATCTTAATGCTTCAATATACCAAGACATTTTGGACAACGCCATGCTTCCACCTTTGTTGACACAGTTTGGAGAAGAACCTTTTCTATTCCAGCATGACTGTGTCCCAGTGCACAAAACAAGCTCCAAATAGACATGACTGGGTGAGTTCAGTGTGGAAGAACTTGAACTTGTTCTCATCCAACATACTCTGAGAAGAGTGGAAGCTGTTCTAGCCGCAAAGGGAAGATCAACTCCACGTTAAAATCTATGTATTTGAATGCAATGCAAAAGTCCTTGTTGGTGTAATGGTCAGGCGTCTCGATACTTTTGTGCATAGAGTGTATCATTATTTCAAGTTATTGTTCTGCATACAGTCTTGGCTGGCAGAGTAAAACTATCCTTTATGTATTTGCTTGACATCAAAATGAACAGAAAAGTCGGTACTGCAGAGCCCAAACTGTCAAGTCAGGTTACACATCCAAAGTAAATGTAATTAATTGCGTGACTTAATGTGTAATTGAACAGATATCTACATAATTATCTTTAAATAGGATAGCAAAACAGAGTAATGCCTAGATCATTATATAACCCAGGCATTAAATAAGAATATTTGTTATGGTTATTGCAAATAATCGATAGTCTGTAGGTTTATCACACAATTACAAAGCATTAAAGCTTTGGACTGGAGGACATTTGGACATGATTGAACTGGGAAGAAAATCAGGACCATCCTCCTAAAACAATAAAATAAAAATGTGAACCCTTTCTGGCAAACTAAGGCTTAGATAATCAGACAGTCGTGTTTGAAATTTTATTTACTAATTCTATTTCAAATGAAATATGACAAAGTGTAATTTTTGGACTATTTTTAATTGGAAGAAACACCAGATTCAATGGGTTTCGATCTCTTAGACTGATGCTCTGTTGATGTCAGTATTTGCATATTGAAAAAACAAACATATCATATTGCATTTAAACACATTTACTTACATAAGCAGCTGTGCGAAAGAATATCAATGCAAAACATGCTGCTGGTTGATGCACTTATTTGCGTCTACAGCCCTATGAGTCATTTTCCATTCACCTAACATATTCCAAACACTATGAAACTTCCACCCCTGCTCTAAACACAATTATTTATTTTGTCTTTTTGTCCCCAATAATTCAGGTTAATGCCATATATGCTAAACAGGAGGTTACGACACAGATCTGTTCCTTTGACAGTGATGTAACCTGAATTTTGGTGTTAGTCAAAACAAACCCTAGACTAAGTAACTTACCGATCCTAACACAGCTATAAAACCATAAAGACACAACTAAGCCACAGAAAAAGGAAAACTCCCTCACTCATATGTTCTTCTGCCGTGTAACCAAACTATTAAACTCACGAAGTCCGAAAGTACGAGGCTAACAGTGTAAACCGAGTGGGAGCGAGCGACGTAAACTCAAAACGTTGTATGTCGAGACTGTTGTAACCCGAAGAGCCCCCCCTGTATACAAAAGCATTGGGACACTTGTCCATTACACCAACAGGGACTTGAATGACATTGCATTCAAATACATGGACTTTAATGTGGAGTTGGTCCCCATTTACAGCTAGAACAGCTTCCACTCTTTTCCACAAGACTTTGGAGTTGCTGTGGGAGTTTGTGTCCTTTCATTCTGTAGAGCATTTACGAGGTCAGGTACTGATGTTGGACGAGAAGGTCTGGCTCACAATCTCCGTTCCAGTTCATCCCAAAGGTGCTGGATGGGGTTGAGGTCAGGGCTCTGTGTGGGCCAGTCAAGTTCTTCCACACTGAACTCATTCAACCATGTCTTTATGGAGCTCGCTTTGTGCGCTGAGCCACAGTCATGCTGGAATAGAAAAAGCTTTTCCTCAAACTGTGTTCACAAAGTTGGGAGCAAAATGTCTTAGCACCTCATTACTCCAAATAATTATGCAAGTATGAGGTATTTTAATGTGCCCTCTATTAAAAGGGTGAAATATCTGGAGCGTTATAGACATTACAGTGTATTTTCATTTTTACCAAAATAATAATGGATCAAAATAATAATGGAAATATTGGAGTTTGGAGTTCACCCGGTTGATACAGAGAACTTAAAGGAATGTAAAAGAAAGCCTCCGAGTGAGGCCGTTCAAGTTCTTCAGTGTCTGTGGGACTGTGTTGTCCATGTTCTATCACCCTGTGTGGTGTTTTTTGCAGCTGTGAGCTGCGGCAACTGATATCATGAGGGTGAACAAGCTTATCAGAAAGGCTGGTTCTGTTCTGGGTATCAAACTGGAGACTCTAGGGGAGGTTTCTGAGAGAAAAAAGCTGAAGAAGCTTCTCTGCATCATGGACAATCCCTCTCACCTCATGGATGCTTCCATCAGAGCACAGTGAAAGACTCCTCACCTGTAAATCCAGGACTGAATGCAAATCTATTAAACCTGTAACTCCTCCCGTTCTGAAGTTTTTAAGTCCTTTTTTGGTCCTGAATCAGATTTAATCTGTGTATTTAATGTAACTGAATGTTAATCTTCTCTTAATAACTGCTATTTTATTGCATTTATTTTGATCGCATTCACACTAAGCCACTCCCGTAAGTCATTTTACACCGATCTGCTGGTACTGTATTTTACATCTTACATACAGCAATGTCCATGTTACTCTGTTATTTGTTACACTAAAGTTCCTGTCATTGTGTTGCACTATTGGTTATTGCTAAACTTTTTTTATTTTTATTGTTTTATTATCTTTTATCTTTCTTGTTGCACTGAGCATGTTAAGGACACTTCCAGATGAAAAAAGTTCTTTCTTATCTTGATATATCGCTCAAATCCATCATCTATTCTAGACAATCGCCTGCAGATCTTAATACGAGTCTGACTTCATTGTGCAGGCCTGTTAGGCCATGTCCACACGTACAGGGGTATTTCTGAAAACGGAGATTTCGGGGGGTTTTTTAAATCTTGTCCAGATGAGTTCGTTTTCAAAAATATCTCCGTCCAAAACCGGTGCCTGCGTTGGCGGGCAGAGACAGTGTCTGTGTTTACATTTACGGCATTTATCAGACGCTTTTATCCAAAGCGACTTCCATTCCTTAACTACAGGGGACAGTCTCCCTGGAGCAACTTGAGGTTAAGGGTCTTGCTCAGGGACCCAGTGGTGGTGCTGAAGGTAGGATTCGAACCCATGACCTCTTGCACCAGAGACAAGTATCCTACCACTAGGCCACCACTGTGTGAATGTAATAGCATCCGAAGCTGACTCTGACGTCTTTGCCCTTCATACTGGATGGACAGTAACTCCACGAGTATAAACATACCAACACTTCTAACACGGTTGAGAGCAGTGTTTTGTGGACGTCAGGCATTTTAGATGACAACCAAGACGCACACGGTGTCGTTTTATGAGTGGCGTGCAGTATAACGCGAGACGGTCCGTTTTTCAAAATCTTCGTTTTTGTTCTACACATGTGAACACAGAAACGGCGTTTTCAAAAATCGCCACTTCGGCCGGAGTTTTAAAAAACCTACGTTTTCACTGACCCAAAACGCAGTTTACGTGTGGACGAAAGGCCAAAACGCATAGAAAAACCTCCGTTTTCAGAAATACCCGTGTACGTGTGGACATGGCCTTAGATGCAATACTGTACACTGAAAGTTGTTTTTGTTCATAGACTATGTTTAGTGAACAGAAAATATACAGGTGACACCTGCTCATCAACAAAGAAAACAAAAGAGAAGGGAATGAAAGAACTGCACTGTGTGGACAAAAGTATTGGGACATCTGACAATTACACCAACAATGACATTACATTTAAATCCGTAGAATTTTAAATCAAGCTGGTCCCTTGTTTGCAGCTGTAACAGCTTCCACTCTCCTTTGAAGGCTTTCCACAAGATTTTGGTTTCTCTGTGAATTTGTGCCCAATCATTCTGTAGAGGTTTCATGAGGTCAGACAATGAAGGTCTGGCTCGCAATCTCTGTTCCAGCTCATCTCAAAGGTGCTGGATGGGGTTGAGGTCAGGGTTCTGTGTGGGCCAGTCAAGTTCTTCCACACTGAACTCACCCAACCATGTCTTTATGGAGCTTTATGGTGTCCAATAATTGAAAGAATGACATTGTCCAAAATGTCTTGTTTTGCATTAAGACTGTCCTTCAGTAAAGGTAAGGGATCTAGCTCAACCCAGGTGTGTCCCGATATTTTTGTCCATATTGTGTTCTAGTACAAGTCCGACTTCATTGTGCAGGCCTGTTTTAGATGCAACTGAAAGATGTTTTTGTTTACAGCCCGTGTAATATGTCACTAAACGATGCTTAGTGAACAGAAAGAATACAGGGGACGCCAGTTACCTGCTCATTAAAAGAGAACACAATAGCGAGTGTGAAAAAGAAAACTATATTAGGCGCCGAATTGACTCTGTGTGCTTTTTTAAGCTCGTTGACCTTTGTTGTTTTGTCTTTTGAGAGCTTCTTCCCAGCCTGTACAACTATTATTACTCACATAAGGAATATTTAGAATGATGAACCTACTCTCGCCTGCCCAACCGGTCTGGCGGGTTTGGGCACGCGAAATGGAACTAGAACATTCCTTTAGACCGGGCCAACAGAAGAACCGAGCCAAGTGAGCGACACGGAGGAGCTGCGGCAGAAAAACAACAAAAATAAAGGTATGTTCACTAAGAAAAACTTTTCTGGACTAGAATATATGGGTAAAGCCATCTACAGTTATCTTTGATATGGTCTGCCTGTATTTGACCCTTTCTGGGCAGAAAAAAAGACTAGATGTCCTCAGTCCCATTTCTCTGAGGATTAGAATAGCTGTAGTTTAAGCTGAGGTTTGGCAAAGGAAAAGGTTAGTGAGTTTTGAGTGACTTTGACTTTGAGTGTGTTAGTGCAGGAACATACATGTATTAGAGCTTTTAATCTTTGCTCTAGCAATAGACACACTCTATTCTTTTAGGATTAGAAGAAATATAATAATATAATATAATATATAGGTTAAATGTAATATGTGTTTTCTGACCAAACATGTGTACAAACCTTTATTTGGTATTATTATAATGGATAACTTATAATGATTTTATATTTGGTTATGACCTGTCATAACCGAAACAATATCCCAGAAACAGTGCAGTGGAATCGCCACTGATTAGTGCATCATGATGCTTCAATACATGACGGTCGTCTTGTGTGTACAGCTTTTTTAAGATCTACCCACAAATTTTCAATGATGTTTAAATCAGAGGTCTGTGATGGCCAGTCCAAAACCTTCAGCTTGCGTCTCTTGAGGTAGTCCATGGTGGATTTCGAGGTATGCTTAGGATCAATGTCCTGTTGTAGAAGACATTCTCTTTTCAGCTTCAGCTTTTTTTCAGATGGTGTGATGTCTGCTTCCAGAATTTGCTGGTATTAGTCGAGTCCATTCTTCCCTCCACCCGTACAATGTTTCCTGTGCCACTGGCTGCAACACAACCCCGAAGCATGATAGATCCATCCCCATGCTTAATAGTAGGCAAGGTGTTCTTTTCATGAAATGCTGCTCCTTTTTTTCTTCAAACATGCCTTTGCTGTTTGTTCTATTTTAATTCATCAGTCCACAGCACTTGTTTCCAAAACGCATGAGGCTTCTGTAGATGTTTTGTTGCATACTTCTGACGTTGAATTTTGTGATGGGGGCACAGGAAAGGTTTTCTTCTGCTGACTCGCTGACTCTTCCATGAAGGTCTTGTGGAATCGCGCACCACCACTCTTGAGTCTGCTAAACCTTCCTGCAGGTTTTTTGCAGTCAAATGGGTTTTGATTTGATTTGTCTTTCTGACCAGCATACCAGAAGTTCTCTCCAAGAGTTTTCTTGGTCTTCCAGATCTTATCTTGACCTCCACAGTTCCCCTGAACTGCCATCTCTTAATTGCATTTCTCACTGTGGAAACTGCAAGCTGACAACGCTTTGCTATGTTCTTGTAGCCTTCTCCTGCATTGTGGGCATCAATAACTTTCATTTTCAGA
>JBBJLR010130268.1:0-36314 GCA_037577145.1 Brachypetersius gabonensis | reverse complement strand
TTTCGCAATTATTTCTATGATGAAACTTTGAGAGATTAATTTTGAAGACCTTTTCTTTCATATAAGACCAAAAAAGATAGATCGATATTTTTTATGTTTTTTAACATAACCTGCCCGTATCTCAATAAACAGAACGCCAACTTCCAACTCGGCAGATCAGGTCACATTTTTAGGCTTTTTTTTTTTGTACAACACACAACACGGTTTTTCACTATATGTGGGTGGTCTTGAAACACAACCCCTATGAAATATATATATATTGCATTGACTTTGAGCACCACAAGTGCTCTGTAAAATGAAGAGTATTGTTATCTGCAATTCATACAAAAAGGAATTGTTGTATCATCAGAGTATATCGCATCTAAAGTATCTCCTCAATGCAAAGCGTATACTAGCTAGAGCCAGCACAGCTCCTGATCACAGGCTTGAGATGCCTTGTATGCATGGGCACTGGAAACATTACATTATGGGGTTACTTAAAAAAAATCATTAGTTTCATCTCCCCACTAATCCACCCAGCAATGAATTGAGCGAAACATGCAAGACACCGCATTTAAATGCTTCTGACAGCCGTGCTTGTATGTACATTGTCTTAAACTGCACTTTTAGTTTGACTTAGTTCTCTTGTTGTTCTTTCTGAAGCATTTTTTCTCTCAGCATTTTTTTTGTGACAATTATTGCACATGAACAGTGCAAAATACTTTTTACAAAATACTTTTACTGCAAAAAATGTGTGCGATTAATTTAAATTAATCTGAAAGCTTCTAATTCATTAGATTTTTTTTTAAATCGCTTGACACCACTAATGTATATATATAGTAACCCCCTACTTTTCGTGGGTGTTATGTTTTCCGTGTTGTTGTGATGTGGTTAAGAAAATGGACTGCAAAAGAATAAAAAGTGATTAATTTGGGGATTTTTTTTACAAGTAATCCAGTTCTAGTCCTAGAGGTCTACCTCTCTGGACAGCCCAGATCCAACACATACACCCCTGAAGGCCTTCATTACCTGTAACAGGTATGTTAGACTAGACCTGAAGCTAAATTCTGTAAGGTGGCAGATCAGAAAAACTAGGCCTTGGCACACCTGCTATAATATTAAATGCAATTACTAAATTAATGCAATTATTAAATGCAATTAATATAAATTGAAAACAAAACACATTAACATTACACTACACTTTTGTTATTACCAGCAATAACTGCCTTTATCAGCATCCACTGTCATGTCCACAACTTCATGTGCTTTATTTGTTGCTGCATGGTAATTAAGGGAAGACCTAGTAAAAAATACCTAGATATGAACAATCACAAAAACTTTTGCTTTACTCCTGCCTTTGATTAATTTACCTCCTTTGTGAGGGTGAGGCGTTGTCCGCAGCTTGGACGGTGAGGGCGTAAGAGCGTCCCATGGTCAGGTTGACGCCGGGGACCACGGTGATCAGTCCTGTGCTGTTACTGATGGTGAAGTGTTTCTGAGCCCCCGCAAGGATGCTGTAGCTTATCAACCCATTGGGACCCTCATCAGCGTCCTCTGCTGTCAGCTGAAAGCAGATCATCACCTTTATTTTTGGCAGGGCCTAGCCTGACTGGCCAACTGACCCCCATCTCAGGCACTTTCCCTTTTGTGGGATATGATGCTGCATATTAATTAAGTTAGGGAGATGTTAATTATTGTTTAGGTGTTAGAATGTTCTTGTCCAGATAATACAGTAATATATTAACTAATACTCGACTACAATTAAAAGGTTTTCTGATTGTTATATGCAAAATTAGATAATTAATTCAAAAGTAGTGTATTGCACACTTTTATTTTTAAAGCAGTGCTATATGATCAAAAATGCGATAATAGTTACAGAGCTGCAGTTCAAATATTTCTGTAATTTTCAACTTGAACATTAATTAGATTAGATTCAATTTTATTGTCATTACACTATAAATACACATGTATAAATACAGGGTAACTAAATACAGTTTAGCGTCTAATCAGAAGTGGTAATAGCAACAAGTGCAATATATATAGTATGCAATATGTACAGTTAAATGCAATTTGTACAGTTGAGAGCAAAATTATGTACAGATTAGGGCAGTGTAAAAGGTGGGAATAGTTACCTAGAAGAGCAATATACAGAAGAGAAGAACTGATAATAAAGGTGGTGTAAAGGGGGGATAAATTAGCATTGATATACAGAAGTGAGGTAATAATATATAAAATGTGGTAGATATACAGATGTTCTATGTGCTATACAGAAGGCCAAATATACAGATGTGGACAATCTACAGGAATATATAGATATATGGACAATATACATATAATATGGACAAAGTAATGCGCATATAATATGGACAGAAAGTAATGATGACATATTATATGGTTAAAAGTAATGGGACGCTTGACCTTGTGAAAGCCGGATTCCCATTCAATTGTTCAGACCCACATTCAACTGGGCCACAAACAGATGACTGCATTGGTTGATTGCAGCTGTAAATTTCAACTTGCATGAGTAATATATATCATCACTATCTGTCAACCTGTCAATCAAAATGGTTGGTGACCTGTCAAGCACAACTGTCAATCAAAATCAAAATATGGAGAAAAGTAATGGGGCGCTTGACCCTGTGAGAACCAGTCGAGACTCAGAATGCTGTGCTCTGCTCACACTTTGAGCACAAAAATTTAATAAACTTTCATAATGCAAGGATTTAAACAACACTTGCATTAACACACGAATTGTTGGCGTTAAGTAAATAATGCGTTAATGCGCTAATAATGCATTTACGTGCCCAGCACTAATATTAACACACAAACACATTAACACGCTAATTTAAGTCAAAACAATAAAGCTGCTAAGCTTTTGAGTAAATACTGTATGACACCTGTCAAGTATATAAGAGTAGGGACAGGTCAAACTGAGGTGAAATTTTGTTGGAAGCAAAATCAAATATTTATTGTGTTTTCCTTAACCTTTAATCCATTTTGATCTACAGGTGTATGCCTAAAAGAACCAAAAGTAGTAAAACTGATGTCTGCATACAATTTGTTTTGTGTAAACGCCCCACACCCATCAAGTATTTTTCAGGAGCCACTCAGCATAATGGGAAGCTTCAGCAAGCCTGTCAGATAAGCAGCTTGGCAGGTGGCTCCTCATGCAGATATTTGAGACCATCCTTGGAGTTTATAAAGCAGAATAAAGACAATGTACAACAACTCTGAAGGATACTTCAGTGGGAAAAATAGAAAAAATAAGTATACCCCTTTATGAATAGGCCTTGATTGGAACCTAAATTTAGCTCGATACACTCCTTACTATACTCCTACAAAGGTTCTAACTCTTTAACTCCCAGGTGAAAAACAATTAAATAACAATTCTAAAATTAATAAAATAACTAAATAACTAACTTTTTCTTGACACCAATGACAGCATGTCATTAGAAGCAGAGACTCACTCTGACCTTTTGTATCGATCATTTTCTTCAGCATGTAAGGCATAATTAATAAGCAGGTTATTAGGCCAAGACAATGAAAAAATCTCGCAGTTACTCCAGCATTAAACTCTTCATGAACAAAGGCACTAATTTTATTACTCAAAGAATGTAGACTAAAAACAGTGAGTGTCTTTTTGATTACCTGTAGTACAGTTTCCCCAGGCTGCATGTCTGTGTAAACATTGATGCTGTAGGAGACGTTAGGGAAGGTGGGTGTGTTGTCATTGGCATCGATCACTGTGATATTAACTGTCACCAGAGAGCTCTCCTGAATCCCATCTGAGGCGATCATCTGTGGGAGGGGATAAAAAATGCAATGATAAAAAGCATTCACCAGGGTCATGATGCAAAGTATTCTCTGTGTGTTTAACTGCAAACAAAAGAGGTTTTCCAAAACCTTGTATTAGGAAATCTCAACGTACAGCAGACAACCCATCACTCAACGGGCTCGAAACGACATGTCTCCCACTCCAGCTATCATGGAGTCTTCAACAGTTGGTTATTCTCCTCCTCCTGTGGACTACTCATGCAGTTAGGGCCCACCTCTCTAAATCCATAGGGCAGAGACAGGCGCTATGGCAAACATCTGGGTGCCTACTGCACCTTTCCCAAACACCATCTGTCCTCTCCATCCGGCCAAAGGACGGACCAGGTGAATCGGGGAGCTCTCACCTGTTCCACTGGTGATTTCTAGCACCTTACCCTCGGTTTTCCACTCAATTGTTCAGACCCACATTCAACTGGGCCACAAACAGACGACTGCATTGGTTAATTCGGGTGCAGCTGTAAATTTCATTAAGCATGAGTAATATATATCATCACTATCTGTCAACCTGTAAATCAAAAATGGTTGATGGCCTGTCAAACCTGTCAATCAAAATGGTTGGTGACCTGTCAATCAAAATTATGTCAAACCAAAAACCAAAAAAAATCTAATGCGGTAATGAATGAACAGTAATAAGCAAAGTATGCTATTTAAATTTAAGGACAGATGAAAACATGAAACATGAAAAATGAAAAACTCTAGGGCTACATTAATTGGTTGACAAAGTTGATTAATCCTCATCAGTGATGAAACACTGCCTCACTAGGCAGTGATGTTCATGTAAGGCATTGAACTAAGAGTACAGCAACATTACAAAGCGAACCTGAAACTCCCAAGCTCCCAGGGCTGATGGCAAGCAGACTCCATGAATAAGCATGTGGCAGGAGTGCTATGAATGCTAACACACACCACGGAGTGCCATGAGCCACCCTTCCCACTCACACTTCCAAATCTGCATGCGCACCAGCCCCTCTACCAGCATCAGCCTGACCAAATAAGGGGAATGTTTCCTTTAGCTGTTTAGAGCCATTCATATTGCTGTGGCTAGCATACTCTCAACAGAGCACAGTTTCTACATGTGGGCTAATAAATTATCATGAGGCAGAGCTGAAGCTGAAATACTCCACAACATAGGAAACTTAAACCCAAGATGAGCCATGACATTATTTTTGGTGACCACAGCATCGCCAATGAAAACCAGATATTACTTACACAGTTCTATGGTGCAGCTCAGCTAGAGATACTCTGATCTGTCTCGTAGCTAAAAAACACTGTAGAATCGCAGGACGTGTCTTTGCTCAGCGTCAGTTTTGCCATTAACTTAACTGTGGTTTCCCCTGGGATTTTGTGCACCTATGTGGCTGGCTGAGGAAATTCAGAGCTTAATAACTAATATAATAGCTTAATAGCTTAATATATATGCTATGTGCATTTAATTCTGACAGGAAAATTTGGCTTGAGGTGTGAGTTTTGTATTCGTACTGTTGAGAAAATTCATATAAGTTTTCAGGAGGCCTACGACTTCAGCATAATTCAAACTTCAGGATCATTATCAGTCATACTGGGATCTTGCAGATACAGTATAGCATAGATATGAGAGAAGGAGCAGAAGCCATGACAAAGAAGGTTTGTAGAGAAAAGGTGGCATGTGGTTCTTACCGTGAAGCCATAACTCTGCCGCTCTTCACGGTCTACAGGTTCCCGGAGTGTTAAATAGCGCACCAGGCCACTGGGTGTAACTGCAAAGATGCTCTCGTAGGTGTATAGGGAGATTCGTACCTTCGGATCTTTACCCTGCAAAGGGCATGAATCAAATTGCAATTTCATTCTGTTACACTCTTCATTCTTTATTCTTTATCTTTAACAAATTTAGATAACAAACACCAAAACAAAACAGGTAGAACATTTAAAGCAAGACACAGCTGGGTAAAAAAAAAACATGCACTGGACAATTTTGAGAATTTGGGCCTTTTTACTTCAATAACATGTCTTATTTCAGACTAGTGGGAAAAAAATACACCCAAAATGTACTTACAGGTGTTTGTTATTTAGGTGTTTGTGTATTTTCTCCTAAAAAATCACCAAGAATTTTTGCAGCATGCATAGCTGCACCTGTTTCTCCACTTCTCCTGCACAATGTTACTACATCGAAATATGGTCATTTACTTTCTATCAGCAGCCAATCGTGAAAAAACAAAGGTGAGTTTTAAACCTAACCTGAAATCCCATTAGCTGGTTTTAACTTCTGGCAATATGATTTGTTCAGACGCATTGTCTAGCTAAACAGGCAGCCTAATGAGTAAAACAGGATATTCTAGTTGAGGTTTTCTTCTCTGTGGGACTGGTTTGGACAAAACATAGACAACAGGTCAATATTAAAACAGTTTGTCTTACACCTACCCTTATCCACATAAAAGCAATTTCTGCTAAAGCACTGTTCATTTGTTTTGGTATTGACCCCCATTAAATAGAATCAACTTAAAGAAAAAGTTAAGTTGGGTTTACAACAAACAGGGCAGGTGTGAAAGGTCCCTTTAGAGAAGGCTTCTTGTACACTCCCTGCAAGGACAGATTTTATTAAAAACCCAATGCAGTGCTACTTGTGATGAATGGTTTAGTGCCCAGGAGATAGTAGAATAGTGAAAATCTTTAAGTGTTTGCTTTGCAGCGTTGCCTGATCAAAATTCCATGCTGACCAACAGTGGCAGTCATGCTGGTGCGTTTTTCAACAATTGTGGCAACTTGCCTTATGCAAGCTGTTTACATTAGCACTAGTAGCTTATGCTTCTGTGACAATGGTTGTTAATAGACTGTAAGCATGGCTGTAAAAAAGGAAATGGATAGCTGTTGGGTTACTCATGCAACAGCAGATACAATTGTATTAACCTTACATGAGTTTTCTTTCTTGTGCACAAAGAACTTCACAGATGAGGTCCCTGGTGACATTCACATTGTCAGAATAAGTGCACTCTGCCTCACACTAAGTTTAAACCCATTCCCTCCTCCAACCATGCCCCCCCCCCACCCCCCCGACCAAGGCCAAGAACATTTTTAATTTTGGTGCTCGTTACAGTACTACAGCAAAAAAAATTTCAAAACCTGCCTATAGAGCAATACTCATCACTCCAATAAACTTGCAGTCTATTTATTGGCTGGGCATTGTCTACTGTCTGTTGTAACCTGCACTCATCTCACTATGTATGCTTACATAGCTGCTGATGGCAAAGTAACCAGGTTGGGTACAAAAAAGACAGACTATATATTGACCAGAATACACAAGACAGTTGGCAGTAACAGGCAGAGTTCATACCAGTAATAATGCATGGGTTAACATGTCTGATCACCCAGAAATTTTTCATTGTCTGGGTTGGTGGAAAAACCCTTGGTGGACACCATAGATTAAGGCTGCTTGACATAGATTAAGGCTGCTTGGACCAAAGGAGAGCTTTGACCGAACGGCATTACCTGTTATTCTTACTGGCCACTAGGATGAAGCCTGTCAGTCACACATTCCCCTCTCCTACTCATACCAGGTGATAAGCATTGCAGAGATCAAGTTTAGTGAAGATGGTGGCACCAGTAAAATGTCAAAAGGCAGTATTGAATAGTGGCTGCGGATATTTATTTTTAATGGTGATATGGTTTTCTGTAGTCAATGCACAGGCGTAATCTTCCATCTTTCTTCCACTTAAAGAAGAACGGAACAGCTGCAGGAGAGATTCTAGTAAACCAGAACCAAGGGGTCTGCTGTCCATGGCTAGGACTGTACGTGGGTGGTCACAGGTATAATAGGGATTCATAACTGTCATGATAAGGTGTGGTCTAGTAGGTTCGACAGCCACCTCACTGTCCACCAAGGCTCGAGTTATTAGCTCAACAGGAGGGTCTTTGCTCCACAACAGTGTGGCCTGGACATCACACCAGGAAACTGAGGGGACTGACGGGTTTGTACTCATGAGAACGATCATGATGTTAGGGGCTGTCTAAGTGGTAATGTTTTTTTTCTCCACAGTAAATGCATAAACTCTGTGTCATCCTTCTCTCTCTCTCTCTTTCTCTCTCTCTCTCTCTCTTTCAGGGACTGAGCCTTGACTACCCCATTGCATGGGCTCCTCTTCTAAAGGGCACAAGGGTGGATTTGTTGATGAGCTGTGGGGGCTGTGGAATGATTCACCCCAGTCTCTGAAGGGTTCCATCTTTTTTCATCTCTCTCAGTGTCTTTCTTGATGGTGCTCATTGAATTCACTAGTCAATGCGATCGCAATGCCGCCAGAAAGGCCTCACCTTTTCATCTGCTTTTATACAAAGAAAATTCAATTCACAGCATCAATGTAAAGGTTACATTGGTTTGTCAAGTATTTCTTTCAGCAAAACAAGACAAATTGTCATGCACACTAGTCATGTGACACGTAAAAGGACTGGGAAGTGACCATGTCAGATGCTACAAAAGGCAAGAGCAGCTGATATCTTCAAATGGTGTAAAACACAGTCATACTGATGAACATTGCTCTGGATAAGAGCATCTGCTAAATGCCGTAAACGTAAAGTAAACATACACACACAATGAAAAAGGAAAAGATATTCTTATGATGGCAGCAACTGGTCTCACCTCCTCAATGTCATTATCCAGAGCAATGATCTTCAAAGGAGATGATAGATTAGCATTGCTGGAGATGGTGGTGCCCACTGGTGCAGACTCGATGATGAAGCCATGGTAGGTGAGTGCCTGGAAATATGGCGCCTGATCATTCTCATCTAGCACCTCAATGTGGAGGTTGGCAAAGGCTGGTAGTGGGTGCCCGTTGTCTTGCTCAGCCTGAAATTGAAGACAATCATCAGCCCAAAACATTGAATTTTGCCTTGAGGGTGAAGCTTTACCATTAATTAGAAAGCAGTCATGAACATTTATTTATAGAAACAGCAACTGATGAATGAGGCATTAGACCAGCCACAATGGAGAACTTTTTTGTACCATTATTTTCTCAGAATGAAATTACGTGATTATTTCTGGAAACACCTGGCAAATGCTTATTGGAATCCAATGAAACATTCAAAAAGCACTTTTAGACAAACTGATTTGCATGTCATTGAGTGAAGTAAGTATTTGATCCCCTACAACCCAGTCGGACTTCTGGCTCCCACAGACTGGCTGTATGCCCATGTTGCACACAGATTACAATCAATCTATTACAGATGCTCCTGATCTCACAAACATCAGTTTATTCCATTCCAACCACCACCTTGGGCAAGACCAAATAACTGTCAAAGACCTGCACAAGGATGGAATGGGTTACAAACAATCTTGAACCTTGAATATAGTGGCTAGTGGTTCCTGAATCGATCTGTGGGGCATCCGTGGGCATCCCTCAGCACTGTCATGACAACCCACCTTGGCAGGCACAAGACCCTGCTTCAGATATTGGAGGTAGAATGGTGGCCTACAGTAAGACCTGACACCTGGCAATATGTCCAGACTTGCCAATATGCCAACAGGTCAACTCAACTCAACTTTATTTATAAAGCACTTTACAAACCAACATAGGTGCTGTACAAAGGATAAATAAGAATAGAATACACAATAGAAAACAGTAAATAATGAAATAAAACAAATAATATAAATAAAATAACACAGCAATGAGCTAAAACCAACATCTCACAAGGTGTCAAAAGCCAAAGATTTAAAAAAGCGAAAAGATTTTAAAATGGGCCGAGAAGAAGCCTGTCTAATCTCTATTGGCAGATCATTCCAGAGTTTGGGAGCAGCTGCAGCAAAGCACAGTTTACGCTTTGTTCTGGGTACCCTCAGCAGCAGATGATCAGCTGACCTGAGAGAGTTGGTTGGTGAATAAGTCTGTAGCAGCTCAGACAGATAGGCTGAAGCAAGGCCACTGGGGGCTTTAAAAAAAAAAAAAAATATTTTAAATTAATCCTAAAAGGAATGGGCAGAAAGTGTAATGAAAGTAAAATTGGGGAAATGTGCTCAAACTTTCGAGTGCCAGTTAAAAGGCGAGCTGCAGCATTTTGCACCCTCTGCAACTGCATAACAGATGAAGCACAAACCCCTTTATAATGTGCATTACTGTAATCCAGCAGAGTGGTCACAAAGGCATGGATTACTGTCTTAAAAAGCTCCTGGGAAAGGACTGGCTTTATTTTAGCCAGCTGCCTCAACTGAAAAAAACTTGACTTAATTACTGTCAAGCTTAAGTTCAGTGTCCACTTTTACCCCCAGGTTTGTGGCAATTGTACAGGGCCAAAATTCTAAATACACATTGGTGGTTTTAGTGAAGTTACCAAACACCATCACATTAGTGTTTTTATCACTACATTATAAAAAGTTAAGAGTCATCCAGGCCTTAATGTCCTCAAAACATTGAAGTAATGGCTGCACAGCGGATGTGCCTATTTTCTTAATGACATAGACCTGACAGTCATCAGCATAAAAGTGAAATGCAATGCCATGTTTTCTCAGTATCAAACCAAGAGGGAGTAGATGCAGTGAAAACAGAAGAGGGCCTAAAATTGAGCCCTGACGGACACCACATAAAAGAGGAGTGGAGGAAGACACATGATCACGGAGTTTAACACAAAACGTTTACTCCACCAAGTAAGACCTAAACCACTCCAATGCTGTGCCCCTGATGCCCACCCATTGCTCCAAACGAGAAAGCAAAATAGCATGATCCTCTGTGTCAAACGCAGCTGTCAAATGTTAAAGTACCAGAATGACGCAGTCACCAGAAATGGTAGATAAAAGTATGTCATTAAAAACTTTTAAAAGGGCCGATTCCGTGCTGTGAAAGGATTTAAAACCAGATTGGAAAACCTCTAAAACATTTTCCTTTTCCAAAAAAGGCCATCAATTAACTTTGAACTATCTTTTCAAGAAAAGGCAGTTAAGAGATAGGCCTATAATTTGCAAGAACTGTAGCATCCAAAGCATATTTTTTAATCAAAAGTTGGACTACCTCATGTTTAAAAAATCATGATAAAATTTAAATATCACAGAACTATGATCAAAGAACACAGGCTGGCAAATCCCTATGTTAAAAATAGGAAAACCATAAGATAAAACAAGATCAAGTGTGTGTCCACGTTCATATATTGGACCGGTCGCACACTGCATAAAATTAAATGAGTCGATCAATTTTAAAAAAGCCTTTGCTATGGGAATATCAGGACAACATACATGAACAGGAAAATATCCAACAATAAGAACACAATCATATTTTGGCATATATTCAGCCAAAATGTCTGCAAAGTTATTCACGAAGGGTGATAAACCACCACACACAAAACTGTTAGAGTAACCAAGCTCAAACATACTCCATTCAAAGCTGGTAAGTGCCAATGAGGGAAGCAGTTGCATTAAAAATGTCTTTTAAAAATGGTCGCGATTCCTCCTTTTCGGCCCAAGGTCCACAGGGAATTAAAATAGCAGCAATCGTCAGGTAAAAGCTCAGTGAAGATGCTCAACTCACCGGCGCTCAGTCATGTCTCACACACACATAGAAAAGTCAAGCCTCAAGATGTGAGGAATTCCTTCAGGATAAAAGTTTTGTTTGCCAGAGACCTAGCATTGACTAATCCAGTCCTGACAGCAAGCGGCGGATCTGCGTCGTTAGCCATTCTAAAAGCCCGACACAGAGACCGTAAGTTCCGTCTTCATAATGTATCAAACCTATGGAAGTGCAGAGTTAGGATGTTTACACATTCAACGTCTGCATCTATCCCAACACCTCTTGTCTCAAGCCAGTAATAGCCCACATTCAATTCCACACCTCCCTGGTGTTTTCTTGGTAGTTGCTTTCCAGCTTCCTCCTGTAGGACCTTTTTCCCTCTGCCATCTTGGATTTAAGCTACTTCTGTACCAGTCTTAACTGTTCTTTGTTGCCGTTTCTGAAAGCTCTCTTTTTCTTGTTGATTGTGGCTTAGATGTCTTTGTTTACCCAGAGCTTATTGTTGGGGAAGCAATAAACATTTTTTGGTGTCCACACAACAGTGTCCACACAGAATTTGATATAATCTGTGATGCAGCCAGTCAGATTGTCTAGATTGTCCCCGTGAGGATTACAGAGAACATGCCAGTCCGTTGCCTCAAAGCATCCCTGCAGAGCCTCCTCTGTTTCCCTTTTCCATCTTGTAACAGTGTTTGTGACTGCAGATTGTTTCTGGGTGGCAGGTTTGTAAAGGGGCTGGAGGTGGACAAGGCTGTGATCAGCTCTGCCCGGGGGAAGGAGAGAGAGGGAGGTGTATGCGTCCGTAGCATTGACACAGAACAGGTCCAGCGTTTTATTGTCTCTGGTTTTGCAATCAAGTATATCTTCAATGTGGGTAGAACAGTGGAGAGCTTTGTGTGGTTAAAATCCCGTTACGTCCACACACACGGACAGACTTCGAATCAAGAGGTCTGCTGGCGCAAAGCTAATGATGTCATATGGTTGTGCCGCATTAGTGCTGGGAATGAGGTAAACATTACGTGTTGTTTATCAGATGAACTTTGATTGGTCTCTCTGTGTCTCTCGTGTTTCTCACTAGTAACAAGCACAGCTGAAGCGCCCTCAGGCTGGGCTTAACTCTTGTTGCCCCTGCATAGTGAGGATCCTCAGGCTCCTGGACAAGAGCTTAACCTAGGACTGTTCCAGATGGATCTAGCACTCGAAAACCAGCTGGCTGAGTCCCTGTTCAAGAAGCTAAGAGAGACAGACTGTCTGTGTTTCAGTGCTCTCTAGCACAGTGTTCTCAAATGACTGATGAATGATTTGTTTTTTTGTAACTCCTGTAATTACATTCTCCTGACATTAATAAGAACATTAATATTACCTCCTTCAGCTAGAAACTAAAGGTGATATGATTTCATTACAGTAATGAGACTGATTCATTAAATAAAACACATTCATTTGTGAGGGCAGACCGCACAACAAGGTTTTCAGCTATGTCTGCTGTGTCAATTTATCCATGACATGTTTTCCAAGCCAACTATTATGAATATCAAAGTTGCGTTTTTATTTCCCACAATGATTCAGACCGGGCCACCTTCTTTCATGGTCCCATGTTCCAATTCTAATGCTCATAGGGACAGCCTCTGTGCATTCAAAAAAAACAAACGGTACCCTGTGCCTGTGCCTCGCTACTACAACCATGCGTTGGCAAGGCAAGGCTAAACTTCTGTAACCTGAATAGTTCGATATTTGTTATAATAGTTTGACTTTTTGTTATGATACCTGTGCCTTGAGTCTTGGAATGGAATTCAAGAACAAATATCAGACTACATGCTGTTAACCTACTTCTATGCCTTGTTCACTATGCTCTCCGACTCTTTCCTCCCTGCTTTATTTACAGCCCACAAGGTTTTTTTTCAGGTCTTATTACCTTGATCACCAAGTCGAATCGCTGGTACTGTTCGCGGCTGATTTGCTTCAACAGCCTCAGCTCAGCCGTGCTGCTGTTCAAGGAGAAGTACTCCACATAGGATGCAGGTTTGCCTACAGAAGCAGAGAGAAATTTACATGTTAGACTTCTATTAAACTGTATCTGTGGTAATAATTATTTTTTTATATAGGAATTTACCCATATCGATTAAGTTGAACTCAATTTCAGTGATTGAGATTGAAGACAGGAGCAGGTTTGATAAGTATATCAAATATTTGATAAATCTGTCAGATAACAATGGCGCTTAGTAGTAGGGCCCATTTGCACTGGGCCCAAAGTGGTTAGCTAGTGAGCAATCTAAATGAATTAACTGATTAAATTTGAGGTATCCCAAAACTGTCAAAAGTGATTTAAATATGCAAACCTAGATATTTCACTCTAGACTGAGGCAAAAACTGCCAATTTAAGGTCCTACACAATAATATAAAAATATTATCAGCATGTTGATTGATAATTATCTATCACTTTAACCCTCCTATTGCGTTCATTTTGGCTAAACACTCTTTGATGTGACTGGGAACATGTTAGCTGATTATAAATCCATGATAGTATATATATATTACTACCTAATGTTCTGTTGGAACTTTCTACTAAGTAAGTTTTGAACTTCCGTTTCCTATTTATGGCTTGTAGGTCTCATTCACCAAAGGAAACTCAACTTGTTTTTTAAAGAAAAAGACAAAGCTTTTTTGTGGTTGCTAAGGTATAAAAGGTGGTTGTTATTGTGTCGGAGTGGGTTGCTAAGTAGTTTTTAGGTGATTGCTATGGTTTAGTAGGTGGTCACAAAGTAGTTTTTGGCAGTTGCTGTGTGTGGGAAGTTGTGGCTAAGGAGTTTCTAGATGGTTGCTATCAGTTACAATGTGGTTGCTAAGTTGTTTCTAGGCAGTTGCTAATGTGGATGAGGTGGTTGCTAGGGAGTTTCTATGTAGTTGCAAAGGCATACAAGATGGTTGCTCAGGTGAAAGAAGCGATTGCTATGGAGATTTGGGCAGGCCAATCTCAAAATTTCTTCAGGAATTTATAATTTTTATTTGAATGAATTGTCAACAGGTGTGTGTGAATATATGTGTATTAATATGTGTGTGTGCTCAAAGGCACCAGCATGGTGGGGTGTGGGAATGCTCTTAATGTTCTCTATTTTATACACTATTTCTAATGACCGGTCATTTTTGACCGGGAACCCCATTAGTTTTCAATAAACTTTCAATAAAACACACAAAATGTATTAATTATTTTTGTAATAAAAATATTTTTTATGCCTTGTGTAAACAAAGTCATAGAACCTTGATGAACCTGATGAAATTAACTGCATTTTCTATTGACTTTTATTTGATTAACTAAGGAACTAAAGGAACTAAGCTAAGTGAATTTTGCTGCAAAAGGTGTGCAATAAGTGATTTCTGAATGTCCTGTATTTACATTTTTTTATTTTCTGATTAATGGTTCTAAATTATTATTTAGATTTTACTGTTTTATGTCTTTTAGATACTTCTTATTAAGTAAGATTTATTCTATTTATATTGCTAGTTTCTCTATTTTTTCAGAGTCCTAACTGTTTAATAAATTTCATTTGGGACATATTTTTCCCCCCTTTTTTTCAGCTCCCTAGCAGAAGCACAAAACTGCAGTTTTTGTTCAGGTCTGTCAATACTGAACAACTGAAGGCTACTATGGTTCATGCACATTACTCATGCCCTGTTGCTCACCTAACCTATGGTCATACTGGATCAACACAACTCCTTCTCATACACCAGTCTGGCATGTCTCATGTAAATCAATATTTAACAGTTTATCAGTCTTAGTATAATGAAATCATAAATATTAAAATCTTTATTGGATGGAAGTAATGGAAGTAACATTAATGAACATTAAACAATTGTGACTTATTTTGATTTTGGCAGCAAACAAGTATTTGAGAGAAATCAAGACAACTTGGTGGAAATGAATAAAACATTAATATCGGAATATTCACAGTTTTCATTGATGTGAAAGAATGATTTAATGAGTAAAGGGGTGATTGAGCATGTGTCTGCATATGTATGCTATGCTGCTATAAACAGATCATTCCTTACAAGTGAGTAGTTATACATTAGATGTACGTATAACTACAAATCTATATTGGTTTTACAGTTACATTTATAATCCAATTGACAACTTCACATCTGCACATCCTGTTCATTCCTAATCCCATTTGTATCATTTCACCACAAACAATCTACCTAACAACTGATGAGGTTTTGAGTTCACACATTTGAAGTGTCAGATCACCAGCTACCTATGAATTAGCAGTTCCAGACTTATGGTGAAAGACAAAAACAATGTCCCACCCCATTTTGAAATCTTGGACCCATCACTGTACACACTTGATGACACAAACCTTCTTAATCATCAAATTCCAGGGCCAATTGCTGTAAATGCAAGGACCCAATATAGCATGGACTCACAGATTAAGGCCAATTTTGTTGCAACATTGTTCTCTCTATTTTAGTTAACATGCTTTTGGCTGTTTAACCCACAACTATGCAAAGACCTACCGATAAGGATGGAGTAGATGATGCCTGGCCGATCAGAGGGAGGCTGGATGTTTCTGTCCTGATCTACAGCCTGAATGGAGGGTGTCACATTCACTGGGTTCACCTGGCTCTGTTGGAAATGAAGGAAATAAAAAGGTTTGTTTTGCTGTTTGTAGCTATTAAATAAGACACAGCATTTCAGTAATTCCTTCTCTCTCATCCTGCTGAGATCAAGGGAATAAAATCGGTCATTAAAATAATTTCTCTGTTCACTTCCAAACATCAGCAAACAGGACACCGCTGTACTGCACGGTCACTTTCCCAACACTGACTCCTGTACAATTTCAGGGGATAAAATAATGGACTCTGTGACACAAAAAAGCTCATTCTTTTACACAAAAGTGCACCCACTGAAAAAAATTATGCCTGGCAAAAATCATTTTTGTAATACTTTTTTGTAATCATTTTTGTAAGAAAGGTTTTGCTAATATAAAACAGCTGTCCTAATCTGAACACACCTTCCCCTTCAATAGACTTTTAATCACCTGAATGCCATTTGGATTTATCCTGACACTTCTAAATTGCATGACAAATGCCTGTTTCTGTGCAAATTTCCCACTTTTGGGACTAATAAAGTTATCTTATCTTATTGAACTGAACCTATGAGTTATAGATAGATGAGTTCTTTTATACAGGTTCTTTTGTTTAAGTTTTCATGCCATTACTTGACAATTTTATCAAGCTACCCATGCAAGTGCATCATCTTCCATGTACCAGCCACATCATGTAATGGCCCAATCCTGACGCAACAGGATTCCTTCTTCCTCCCTGCGACACCTCCAGAATCTGGGACCAGCTTCTTGTGATGTGGACTGACCACTTGACACAGCTGGTAGTAGAACTGGTGACCATCATTCGTCTCTATCCAATCTTTCTCTCCTTGGTAAATGCTGCCATCTCAGCTGACCCAACAGTCATGCCCACACCTCACTGCCAATGTGGTATGCTGGAGACCCCACTGACTACAACAACTTTACCTCTTAATCAGTTGGGAATCCCTGGTGGTGTGTTTGTGAATAACCACTTTGTGTTTTTTTTATTCAGGGATAGCTGGCAACGTTGTGTCACAGTCTTCGCTTTCATCTTTGTATATTGCTGTGATTACTCTGGCTCTGGTAAATCCTTTCTGTTAACCCGGTCAGCGATGCCCCTGTCACCAATAACACTCACTAGTCAGAGAATTGTGGTTCAAGTGCACATCAATGGCTTTTGGTTGGGTGTGTGGTGAAGGTCTTGGAGACTGCAATGTCATTAGTGCACTTGTTGATGAAGCCAGTTACTGACAATGTGTACTCTTCCAGGTTGGTGATTCGTCACAGGTTGCAGCCTTCCAAAACATGTACACCAAAGTGTTGGACCTAGAGATGTCGCCGTGCTATCATCCTGGCTGCAGGGTAGGCCTTGAATATGTCTTGCCTGAGATGTCCATGTATAAAAGTAGGGATAGGAGGAAATTGTGGTCAACTTTATTGACGGTTGCTGAAAGATCAAGAAGAATTAGAACTGAGGACTGGAAGAATGGAAGCAACAAGATGTATCATTAGTGAATCAGGGTTAGTGAATCATTAACCATATGCGTGATAGTTGACACGATGGCTGAAGAGATGGCTTGGAAGAGCCATGTAGGGATAGGGTCAGGCAGACATGTAGTATGATGGCTACAAGTCAAGAGTTTGGATACCTTACTTTCTGTGAGAGGGGTAAAAGACCAAAGAGAGACTCTTTTGACCCGAGTAGGTATAGCAGGACACGGCTTCAAATTCAGAAAATTGGCTACTGTTGGCCACCATTTTTTCAGAGAAAAGGAAGGTAAAGACCACTGATGAGAAGTTTGTCTCTGGTGGAAGAGGAGAGAACAACATTGTGTGTGTCTGTGTCTGTGATGCTATTGTGTTATTGTGGAATGCGGCTTTGGCATCAGTGATGCTGGATCAGGAGGAGGACAGGAGTGACTATGGGGATGCTGGATATATGCCATTTGCTCTCAGCACTCCTGAGATTCACAGCTTCTGAATGATCTCAGTGAGCCATGGGTGAAGCAGGTTGAAATGGGTTGGTTTGATGGATAATGGACATGGACTATATAGACATGAGCTTAATGCAGAGAGGAGATTCTGTGATCTGACTGAAGATCAATTTAAATAAAAATAGGTTAAACACATTCAATTCAATTCAATTCAATTTTATTTATCTATTTACAATCAAATTGTCACAAAGCAGCTTTACATAGTCCAGGTCCAAGCACCTAGTGAGTAAGCTGAAGGCGACAGAGTCGAGGAAAAACTCCCCCGGCTGAAGGAAGAAACCTCGGGAGGAACCAAGATGCATTAGTCTTCTTAACGTTTCCATCAGTCCCCTGGTTGCTAGACTTAAAGCTTGTGATTGTCTTCATGCCCTTCAATACATCCTTGGTGTTGTCCTGCTGCACTTTTTGGTCCAGCTTTCTCCTGTAGCTGTCCCCCAATTCCTTTCATTTCAGCCTTTGTACCTCCATGGCTGTTTCCCTGTGACCTGACCTGAATGTTTCCTGCTTCTCAAGAGGGCACCGATGTCTTTGGTGACCCATGGCTTGTTGCTGAGGAAGCATTGGCCTCATTTGACTATTCCCTCTGTGTCCTGACAGTGTCTGACTGCCTCTTCACTAGTGATGGGTAGATGGGTAGGATATGCACCTTTGTTGCCAGATTTGCCCAGAGATGCAATGACTGTGTGCTGTATGCCTTGTAATTAGCACAAAGCAAGTCCAGTGTCTAAATTCCCTCGGTTTGACAGTCAACAAATTGTAATGAACGTGCAAAGAGACATGGTTCAGAGAGACATGGTTGAAGTCTCCAAAAGCATTCAGTTGTCTCTTCTGGAGACTTGGATTTACGGAGTGAATGACATCACATCTCATCATTGTGTTGGTTGATTGAAGTACGTAAACACATCTGAAAACTCTCTGGGTAGACATTATGTATTTTTCCCTAATGCTATCAGCTCAATGTCGAGGTCTGCAGATGCACTCCTTCAGCACAATATGTATAAGGATGCTAATGGAGCTATGTTTCAGAAAAGCACATCAAACTGCACTCACAAAATCCACTGTTGTATTAAAATCCTTGTTGTGCTGTAAGAGGAACCATCTTATTGCCAACGGTTACCAACGGTTTGTTCCGTTTCTCCATTCCATTTCTCTATTTCTCAATTCCTAGACTCTTGCCCATTCCTCAATACTATTTTTCCTTGACCTTTTCCCTTCAAGAGCGCCCCCTTTCATTTTTCTTCTCCTTCTCTCAGAGGACATGTCAGAGATAAGGAGGGCAAAGAGAGCTATCAACACATTCATATAAAGGACAGACTGACCACATATCTCTTGAGAGGTGCCAATGTGATAAGATAATCTGTGTTACTCACTTCACTTCTGGGGCTCATGTGTGCATGCAGTTTATGTATTTGCAGTTTATTATATTTACACATATGTAAATGTGTTCAAATGTGATTCATTTAAAATCACTTTGTTAAAATCACTTTGTCCCTTTGCTCTCTGTAATTAAACAGGGGTAGCTACCCTGGGTCCTTTGTCTTTTGTCCTCTTACGAAGTAATAATAAAATTCAAGCTTTACATCTATGAATTAGTCTTGTTTTGTCTTTTCAGTCCTACACATTATCTTATCTAATACTCACACATATAATCACACCAAAATACAAAACAATGAAATATATACTCTGATAATCAATTAGATAATAATCCTTTGTTTTAAGTTCTCAAAGCATATACATTCTGATACCCTTTTCACTAAGCTCCACTTAAACAATTAACCCCCAAGTTATTCACCGTTGCAGGCCTGAACGTGATTGTGAGTGTAGTAGCTGGGTCACTATTAAAGTCACTTTTAATGATCTAGTCGACCACTTGCCACTAAAACTGGGTCCCTTTTATGAATACACTTGCCGTGTCTTCTCAGCTTGCTCTCCCCTGACATGCGCAGCCCCGCCCCTCACGTTCATTTGGTAGAAATGAACAAAACACACTTGTTTCCCAAAACATGAATCAAAAATGAAATGATATAAATAACACTGCCTGAAAATACATGAACTGAACATTCCACACATTTTCACTTTAGCATTAACTGAACAATATAAATAACTTAAAAATGTTTTACCCTTACCCATATTTATTCTATTTGGGTTTTTTTTATATGTATTCCACATGTGAACTTATCTTCCCTAGGGCTACAGGTACTAAATACTGAGGAGTGAATGGTATGTGTATACTGAATAATAGAGAGTACATTACACTCTCTTTTAAATAAAAACCAAATGAAATTTGATTTTCCTTGTTTTCTCCTGTTTAGGTGTTAATGATGGTTAACATTTGGCTTTTCTGTATGTAAATCCCACTTCAAAACATTGAGCCCTGTTTCTGCACATTCGGTTTTCCGTTTCTTTTGTTCTGGATTTTCTACCTTCAATGGATATTGTTTAAAGTTTTCTGTTCTGATGCTTTGATGTCTACAGCACTGGTCTACAGCAAACTGTACCAGTCCAATTTGAATATACCTGAAGGAATGAATATTCTTGATCTTAAAAACATTCCAAAGCTAAGAATTGGTTAACAATACTAACTTTGATACTGATGTCAGACTCTATTTCTAAAACAAACATTTAAAGTGTATATTTGAAAGTGAAAGTGACAATCTGGTCATATGTGAACACACCACAGCACACAGTGTGAACAGCACGAAATTCTTCCTCTGCATTGCAACAAAGCACTTTAAAATAAAACAACTGTCATTTATTTGTCATTACTGGATTTTGTTTATTACTATCTTATATAATAATTGGTGCCACAGTGTGTACCACTTAAAAGTTATGCGTCTGCCTAACCTCTGAGGAGAACATATAAAACGCTCACTAGGTCTGCCAGCTCCAGGACAGTGGCTTTGTAGGTCAGCGGCTTGCAGTCACGGGTATTGCCAACCAGGTTGCAAGGCAGGAAAGTGGGGCCCAGGTCATCCCCATCCAGCACATCCACTGTCAGAGTGGTGGTGGCGGTTTGACGGTCTTTAGAGTGAGGAGCCCGGTCCTGGAATAAATTTCATCAATTTGGTGCAACATTCTAACACAAAATCACACTCTTCAAAATTTTAAACAGTAGACATGATTTCTCTAGAAATACCAAATCCTCTGCATTTGACCCAGTAACCTATAAATAGCTTTTATATTCCATATTTCAGAAAACTGTCCTGCTTACGCTCATCCCACAGACTTACATTAGCCTGGATGATGACCAGATAACGTGTGATCTCCTCGTAGTTGAGTCTCTCTTTCAGGACAACAGAGCCAGAGAGGGTGAGAGGGATATCAAATGTCTGGTTCGTGGTCTGTAGAGATGGGACAGCAAAGATAAGACTGGCAGTTATTAGTGATTGGAAGGCTTTTTAAGACAGAACCACTGATTTGTAATTTACAAGAAGGTATCAAAAATATTTATATGGTATATATTTATATGAAAAGCTCTTTTCCAAAAGACTAGAAATCCATTTTCATAGTTATTAGAAAAATGACATTTATTTAAACAGACCCACACATTTTGCAAATGTTTAATTTGTCCTGTTAAAATTGTTTGATGGCTTAGCCTGAACATGTTCAACAATAATTGTCAAATCTAACAACAACGTTGTTGATTATCAATCCAAAGTGTATTATATTTTTTTTCAAAGCACTATAAATCCATTCTTTTGTTGGTCAGGCAGTTCAATCTTAAATTCAGAACCATTCAAAGTACCAATCTCAATTTAACAAAAGGTTACTGTTACTGCACAACAAAAGTTACTGAATAAATTATTGTTAATAAATGTAATGCTATCTAAACAAAGTGAAGTTACACCTAGACTTTTCTGTCATCATTACTGTTGAGGTGGGGTGTGAAAGTCTGCCGCTATTTCTGCTTTAACAGATGACCTGGTAAACCATCTGCCATCAGCAATAGATGCGTTTGATAGAGGGTAGACGAACTTTCCAGCTTAACTGGACTTGAAATGGGAAGGGTGCAAACCTTTGGGGAGACCCATTATGTAGATACTAGCAATAGCTGCAAAAGCTCTTCTGTCCCCATCACTCTTCTTTTGTCTATTTTTTTCAATCAGTTTTCAGCACTTGCCTTGTTTCTCTGAAAAGCCTCATCTTTTTTCTTTATGTACCTGTTAAATATCTGTGCATTTTTACCCTCTTATTTGAATTCTTTGTTCCGCAAAGAATGTATGACTTTCCCCAAGGTCTCTTGTGCCCCACACTGCTCTAAATGAACAAATCACTCAGTTGAATGGATTCTGGTGATGCCCTGAACAAGGAAGTGATGTTGTTAGAGAAGGCCCGCCTTGATGAGCGATTTGACACTTGGGAATTCTTCAGAACAGGTAATGAAATTGCTGGGTGCGCTGCTGCATTTAAATAAAGTCAATGCCAATATAAAATGCAACTCAGTAATTTGTTTTCCTATTTTTTATGCAAAATATTTTGCATCAGCACTTTGCACATTGTACTGCCAATTGCAAAATGTAATTTCAAATAACCTGCTCATATTGAATATTGAACTGACAACAAAAATGAATTGCTATTTGAATTCTTATATTCTTATAATCATCTGTCTGTGTTTCTCTCTACATCTCTGTCTTGCATCTCCCTCCCTCCTGTTTCTGTGTGTGTGTGTGTGTGTGTGTGTGTGTGTGTGTGTGTGTGTGTGTGTGTGTGTGTGTGTGTGTAACCCCAGAGAAGAGTGAATGGCAATTGAGAGCTACTGCGTGTGGAAATTGGGTGTGGTACCGCCAGTTGGGGGTGCAGTACACACTGTGCATGTCTGCATTTGAAGCTGTGAAGCTGACAAATAAAAGACCTATGCTTGATTCAGTGTATCTTTGCTTTTACTCTCTTATGCTCGCCACAGTATTTAAAAAAACAACTTTCAAAAAATAGCCCCTTATTTGTGTAAAGCGTTTGTTTAAAGTGTTATTCCATTTTTTTTCATATAGCAGTACTTTAAAAGAAAGATGAGCAATTCACTAGTTTTGAAGTAATGATTTAATTTCACATGCGATATTAAATCATATATATATTGGAAAGGTGTCACTGAGCCCTATCTAACTGTGAAGTTTCACATTTAGAGTGCGCGATATATTTTTCCTATTAAACATTTAGATTTAAGATAATTTAAGGCAAATCCTCTATGTTGGTTAGGGCATATCACAGCCCCCTTTATGTAACAGCCAATTGTAATCATGAGGCGTGACCAATTGGCATATCTTCTAAACATTTAGAGCTCAACATTTAGAACTCAAAATCCAACATTTACAGTCGCCGTTTGCAAAAGTGCAATATTTAGATTTAGAGCGCAACATTACAGTTAACACATTTAGCTCTAAATGTGTGAAAATTGTGTAAAATTGCATTAAATTATGAAAAAATGACACCTCAAATTTGTTAAGCTGTTTTTACAAATGGCACCATTTAGATTCGCCATTTGTTAAAGTGCTACATTTAAATCCCACATTTAGAGCACAACATTTATATTTAAGATTTAACATTCAAATTGAAAATTTAACATTTACACAGCAAGAAAATGTACCAAAACCCAACACTGTTTTTTTAAGAGATTTAGCTCTAAATGTTTGAAAATTGCGCTAAATTATGAAATAATGACACCTCTAAATTTGTTAAGCTGTTTTTACAAACGGCACCCGTTTATATATATATTTTTAACCCTCTGATGTCTAAGCTCCCACGAGTGGGAGTTTTTGACTTTTCCAAAACAATCATCTAAAGCTCTGCGAGTTTTTGTCCTAGAAACATATAGGTAACACCACCAGAAATCTTGAAGACTCTAGTTTTCAAATATATATGTTTTAAAATAAAATACATCAATGCCGCTTTGAAAATACAATAAAAAGGAGGCATGCTATTTTCTATCCCGCAGCCATGCTCTCAGCTATTCAGATGTAAAACAGAAATCTGAAGACATGAACAGAAGGCACGATTGGCTCATTGTGCAGCAGGGGGTGGTGAGTAACACCAGTAACTTGTAGTGTTTTTGGGGCAGGGGCAGGCAGACAATCACAGCCACCACATGGCCATTGACAGGGGGAGGGGGAAGTTACAGGTGTGAAAATCTCATAGGCTAAATTGTGACTGGACTCTGTTAGAGACAAAAATGTGAACATAAATGAACTGCATACCTGGTCACTGAGATCGTATTGAATGGTGTACTCGATTTGTCCATTTGGCCCATCGTCTATGTCAATGGCTCCATTATTCCCAGTGAAGCCTGAGAAGATGGTGGTTCCAACAGGGGTCAGCTGAAATTAAGCAAACAGTTTGGCATTACTTTCTTTATGTTCTTTATTAAAAAAGCAAGAAAATAAGTACACAAATAAGCAATCCTTATTTATCTAGCATTTATGTGAGGTTCCAGTGAGAGGGAGAGAGATAAGGATCACTTGTATATTGGAGTATTAAAAAGCCTTCTATTGTTACTTGTATTGCTATCTCTGATTCTTGCTTGTTTCTCTCTGTCTTGATGCCCATTGTTATGGATTTGCATCCCTTGGTTATGACCTGTTTTTTGGGTTACGAATTTGATTTTTGATTAAACCAGGTTTCAATGCATCTGATCTGGTTGTGATCATTACATTACTTGTATAAACCGTGTAACATCCTGTTGTAACATCCCACCTTTTCGGTCACACCCTGCCTTTGTTTTCCCTGTGCCATGAGGATTTTGTTTTCTTTTGGTTCCCAGTTATGACCCTGTCCAGTGTTCACAGTGTGTGTCTTTGTTAAACTTTGTTAAAATCAATTCACTTCAACCTCTGTGAGGTCATTTTCACTATGAGTATCTGGGTTGTTATTTTTGCTTCTCTACCTTTTTCTTGTATATTTTGTGCCACAAACAATGGTAAGCCATGGTGGGACTGCAGCTTTCTTGATTGCTGTTGGGGTGGCCTTTGTCCCCATGATGCTGCTTTGTGCCTTGAATTGCACAGATGACAGGCTCTGATCTATCAACCGCTGGCTCCATCATGGCTACCAAGCTACCTCCATCAGTGCCATCCAGCATCCCAGCAACCCACCCCACAGTGCCCACGTATCCTGGGGGATGGTGGTTAGGGAGTTTCTCCTGTGATCGTATGGCCGTGGATAAGAATCCCCTTGAGCAAGGTACCATTCCCACACACTGCTCCTTAGGCCCTGCGTCACTTGCTGTCCACTACTTCACTCGGGTGTATGGGTTAAATGCAGAGAAATTATTTCACATTGTTCACACTCTCTGCCATGCTGTGGTGTGCTGACATGTGACTATGTGAGTACTTTAGTTAAAGTTGGTCATTGTTCACATGTCTCCCATTCTGTCACTTCCTGTCCATGTGGCTGCCCTCTACAGTCTACGTTCCTGTCCTGAACGTGCATCAAGATGACGGTGCAGGTGGATGTCTGTGCAACAGCTTATCTATGCTAGTGCACTCTAAATCTGTGCTATATGTTTCGTAATTGTCTGCTTTCAATTGATGTTTTGACGACCTCAAGTATCACATACACCTACAAGTAGGGATGTAAAACTCTTTGGAAAAAATGAAAACAGGACAAAATAGCATTAGACGTAACAATCTCGGAGACCCTGCAGGAGTTCTGCGGCTCTATTACACAGAGCAAGTCGCAGGACCTTGGAACAGCATTGAGTCACTTATGGAAGTCCTACAGAAAACATTGTCACCATACCTAAAAATGTGGCAAGCAGGCAGTGCAGGCAGTGCTTTGCACAAAGATAAAGCATAACGTGAACAGACCTGCTCTCCCATCCCTTCTGTTGGCAAATATGCACTCTCTGGACAACAAAGTGGACTACTTAAGACTCTGACAAACTACACGAAGAGATGTAAAGAACTGTTCACTAAAACATTCCAGACTCTTTGGTGTAGCTAGCTGGCCACTTTCTATACAGCATGGACAGAGACAGTAACTGCTCTGCTGTTGTAGAGCTTGAAGCAGTGAAATTTCAGGGTTTCTACTTGCTACAGGAGTTTAGCTCGGTTGTTTCGTTTCCTGTTTATATACTGTTTACCTCTACTGCTGACTAGAGACACACAAAGCTGTTCAAAGAAATAAACAATCTGCAAACTGCCCACCCCAAATCCCGGACTACTTCAACTATGCAAACCTGAGCGCAATTCTTCCAAAGAGTCCTCAAAGTGTGGCCAGAGGGGGCCACCTCAGCACGTCAGGACTTCTTTGAGTGTTCAGACTGACAAGAGGCTGCTACTCATAATGGCTGTATCAATGTGGAGGAATACTCAGCTGTGTAGGAGCAAATGCATTGAGAAATTTACTGAGGAAGACCACAAGAGGCAACCAGAAAACATGGATGTAGTATTAAACATTGGAAACTGTACACCGCTGTTCAATGTAAATACCATAGAATCACTCATTGGTTTATCTACAGTACTGATAACGGTCATAAAATTGATATGTGGAATTTTTTCTTTCCTTTTTTTGTAAGGGAGATTGTTCTGCACTTCGATTCATAATCTGAAACCTGTCTGTTTTGGCTTTGCTTCATTTAGACACACAGCAGCGGGTAGCAAATGTATTACATACCAGGTCCATTAGGTCTGTTTCTACTTTTTGAGTGCACCCACAGACAGTCAGCCAGTTCATATTCCAACTTTGTCTACCTTTTGACCACTCTTTGCATTTCATTCTTTCACACTGGTTCTGAGATGCTAACCAGAAGCACAGCTTTCCTGTGATGAAAGTGCCTTGACCACTAAATTCCATTTTCCTTTTTGAAGCTGAAGGCCAGAAAAGAAAGAAAAGTAAGCGCAAAGTCATCATATGAGCAGCACCTGCTGCTGAGATTCGAGATACAAGATAAAAAAACGTTTGTCATATGTACAGTAGAAATCACATTTCTCTGTGCAATTAAATTCTTTCTTTGATGTCCACACAAATGTCGAGATTAGGTTTAATATATAAATATATAGTTTTTATATAAAATAAGTAAAGACTTAAGTATAATGTGCAAATGTGTATAAATATTAACTGTGCATTTGCAAAATGAAGGAAATGTGCAAAAGAGCTTAAGGTGTAAAACAGTGCAAATATTTCAGTATGAGGTAGGTCAGCTAAGGAGTCTGATGACAGTGGAGAAGAAGAAGTTGTTTAGTCGGGAGGTTCTCATGAGAGAAAAGAAGTAGTAAATTAGGAGGTAATAGCTACAGGCTATAATAGCTACAGGTTCTTTTATATTTTCTTTAGTGGGATTTTGCAGGAGTGGAGTCTTTCAGTGTAGAGTGACAGAACAGAAACTGATACCTGACATCCCAGATTTTTTTTTACTTTTTCGGCTAAAAGTAAAAAAAAATCTGGGATGTCAGGCATCAGTTTCTGTTCTGTCACTCTAAACTGAAAGACTCCACTCCTGCAAAATCCCACAAAAGAAAATATAAAAGAACCTGAGGATAAATTCTCAATTCTCAGTTATGGTTCAAAGAAAGCAACTTGGGTATTGTGGAACAGCACCTTTTTCATTTAAAGGGATGATATAAATGTAAAGGAGTAAATGGAGTAATTGGAAGGCAACATATGCATTATGCATGCATTATGTAGCACTGGCCTAGTCCAATCTCGAATGCTAGTACTCATGAAGTTTGAATAAACTATGAATCCTACAATCAAAACAATAAAAATGTTCTGACCTTGTATTGATAATATATTCAAATGTGTCCTCAAGCCTCTTCCTGAAATTTGATCCAGGAAACATGCATGGATTAAAGCAAAATGCATGGATTCGGTTCAGTACGTTCACTTAAAAGATTTGTTCTTTTGAACGAATCGTTTGCGAACGACACAACACTACTTCCCATTGACATTCCTCTGTTAACAGCAAGAACACGGACTGACCAATGGATCAGTCTGTAAAGGACAGCCGTAGAAGCACAAACCTCTGTGGTGGTGGTTGTTGCACCAGGCAATGAGGATATATGCTGGAGAGACCTAACATTAGCCTTATAGCTTCTGACTAGCCATTAGCCTTATAGCTTCTGTGCTGTTATTTATTTATTTCTAATGGAACATAAGCTCTCGCAGCACTCGTGACACTGGAGCCCCCTTTTGCAGATCTCGTCTTTGTTTTGGGACATTAAAAGCCTTTGAGACTGATGTGGCACTAAATGCTGGGGAATTATTTTCTCTTACTATGAAGTTTGGCATCTTAAACAAGCGTCGAGAAACAGCTCACCGCCAGTAGGCTACTCCCCAGCCGTCTATGTTTAAGAAAACTGCCGAAACCATAATGTTTATTTTTATTTTTAGGAAATATAATTAAATTGTAATTAAACCAAAGAAAAAGACAGCCTGTCCAGAACTTTGTCTGCCAAAGCTTGTTCAGACCTTTCGCTCCCCATTTTTTTCCCTTCGGATCTGCATCAATCTCATTTTTAACCTTTAGTGCCCTCAGTTGACGGAAATCCATCACAGCGACGGAGAACTTTAATCCATGAACATGATGGTGGGGTGCTCATTCATAGCAGTCTCACTGGGTCCAATCCCTGTGGCTTCAGTTTGCTTCAAGGACCAGGCCCTGAGACAGCGGCGTCATCTGATGCTTCTGGCCAAGGAAGAGAACAGCTGTGTGCAAGGAATCAGACGACTGGCAAGCAGGTGGGGTAAATGCTATGCATATCCTCATTTAGTATTTAAGCTGGGCGATAAAAATGCTGCTGACTGGGAATTTTTTGCTGCGCATTGGAAGAATAATCTGTATCACTGGGAGTGGAGTTAAATGTGAACTACAAAAGAAACTCGTGGTGCTTTCAGTGAATCATAAATTGAGCCATTCAGCATACTAGATCAACCTATATAACATGAAAGGTGGTGAAGCAGTCACCAAATGCTCTTGGTGAGATCACAGGCAATGCATGTGATCAAAGCTATAAAAACTCGAGCCTTTAACCAGCTAGCCGGCCAGCTATCACATTCATAATGCACACCAATGTGTAGACAATAAACTTGACTACATGAGAATTCAGAGGGTTTTCGTTTGCACAAAGACCTGGCTTAGGGACAGCAATCCGGAAACAACAACTAACATGCCCACCACACCTGTCTGTCACACTATACCGGCATACAGACATGCTAAGACTGCTCTTCATGACAGATCAGGTGATAAAGCTGAGCTAGGAACGACAAGGGCTCAGGTCATCAGAGCAGCAAAGTATATGCTCAGAAACTCCACAGCCACTAACAGGACACTGGGGAGGTGCAGCTCATGTGGCCATCACCAACTACAGGACATCTCTACCTGCTTCTTATGGTGAGGCATTATTTCCAGATGTGAATCACTTCTTCACACAATTTGAGCACAAAATGACATGGCAGTGAGGAAGACCACCATACGCCCCAACAACCAGGCACTCTGTCTGACCATGCTTAGAGTCAACCTACAGAAGACCAGGACCAGAGAGCATTCCTCTTCTTTTGCTTAGAGGATGTGCAGACCAGCTGGCAGATATTCTCACAGACATCTTCAATATGACTCTACCATCGTTGCAATGTGCTGCAAAGCCACCATCATCACACCAGTGCCAAAGAAGTCATCAGTGTTCTGCCTCAATGACTATCGTCCCAGCGCACTCACACCTGTCATGCTTAATTGCCATCTGTTCTACAGATGATGCCATCCCCAACACACCTGGCCCTCACCCATTTAAACAAAAAGGACAAAAAGTACACTGAAAATACTATTTTCCAGCCAGGATAATTTCATCTTCCTCACACCTCCCCCCAGTCCTCACCATGTTCTACGGAGGGAATGAAGACAGTATTCTCTGTAGCTGCATCATAGCTTGACATGGGAATTGTGCCAGTTTGGCTTGGCCCCTACAGAGGATAGTAAGGACAGTGTTGAAATGTGTAGATTCGAGCATTAGAGTTTTAAAGAACTACATTACCCAGAAGCATTGGGGTTATAGAGGTGGGGCAAAGTATCGGGAATGTAAGCGTCAGTTGCTCCAGTAAAGTTTATGCAATCCTGTGTGTAGCATTTTTTTTTTAAATGCACTACACAGCATAACATAACATAACAAGGACAGCTGAGATCATTAGAGTTTTTCTGCCCTCTGTCATGGACTTTTACATCATACGCTACATATACAAAGCTACCAGCATTATGGATGACCCCACACAACCCACACACACTCTCTTCTCTCCTACCATCATGCAAAAAGTTCCATTTACCACAGGCCATCAAGATTACCTCAGTCAGAACTGAAATCATAAACTGTACTCACACACATACATAAACACACAAACACACACACTGAACTCTCTGCTGAAGTTATTTACACACTGAACAATTGCCACTGCAAATATTATTATCTACTGCACACTCTGTCCTGCCGCTGTTAGTATTTGCACAATTCACAAAATACTGCTCCATCTCATCTTTGATCGCAAGACCTTTCTTTCTGATTAATATTTCCCTTCCACCATACATGTGAATTGTGTTGTTTTATTTTTCCCTTGCTATGTAAAGTGACCTTGGGCTTGTGAAAGGCACTATACACTGTGTGCAGTGGTGTGTTCACGTATGACGAATGTTCACTTTAAATTAAATTTACATTTTATATAAATGTAGCCTATTATTATTATTATTATTGTTATTATTAATATTATTATTGTTGTTGTTATTATTATTGTTATTATTATTAATATTGTTGTTATTATTATTATTATTATCATCTGCTGTCTAGCTCTAATACACATTTTTGCAAGCCTAATGAACTCACCTGCCCTCTTTGTATGCTGTGTGCACTTTGTCCTGTCTGCACTTATGCAGCCTTGTAGAGTTTCTGTTTTTGTTCTTTTGTTGGATCACGTTTTTTTCTGCCTAAAAAAATCTTGTGATGGTTGTCATGGCTGATGGGTTTTAGATCCCATGCACTGCACCTACCACAGCAAATTACACTAGTTGACTGACCGATACACACAGCAAGTGGTCTGCCACTAATTATGCTTTAGAGACTAAATGTGAAGAATTAGCTGTAAAGTTCGGAAAGCACGTTGTTAGTGGTCGAGAGAAAAACACACAGCAAGTGTTGGACCAAAAGTGGCAGCTGTGACCTAGTGCACCGCCATCTTGGGACTCCCCAATGTCTTATGAATCTAAGGCTGAGTCCGAAATTGCATACTTCCCTACTATATAGTATGCGAAAACAAAGTGCAAGGCGAGTAGTATGTTCGAATTCATAGTATTCGAAAAACAGTAGGCGAGAAGTAGCCGGATGACCTACTGCTTCCAGCCGAATTCTGTAGTAGACATTCGCTGGACACTGCACTATCCCATAAGGCAGCGGGAGAGGCGGCGTCATGTTCGAAAAATGGCAGAAAACAGAGACGCGGCTCTTTTCAAGTGTAAGTATCTTAAGGAAAATGTTAAATTACACGTTAATTGTGGTTAAATTACACTTGTGAGAAAATGCCCTCTGTAAAGGGCATTTGTCACGTGTCGTGTGTGTGACGACACACGACACGTGACAACATCAACACAGCGGATGTAGGATGTCCGAATTCCATTCATACTACCCTCATTCATACTGTATAGAATGTACTGTTTTAACGGTAGAGCAGTGCGTTCTAACTCAAATGTATTACCTACTCAAGTAGTATGCGATTTCGGATGCAGCATAAGAAACTGTTCAAGAGCTCAACATAAACTTGTGCCAGCATAAAGAACATCAAAAGACTTTTGTGAGCTCTTTTCAGGACATTTACTGGCCTACCTTTAGATTCTCACCTCATTAATAGCCACATAGTATCGTGGCTGCTGGAAGTGAGGGGTGTTGTCATTGCGATCCCTCACAACTATCCGCACCTCATGAAGAATCACAGTACCAACCAGTTCATTAGTGCACTGGACCTGCACCACAATGGAATGAATGTAGGATGGAGGCTGAAAGGAAATTAATGGAAGATGTAGTTATTTGTTATATAGTTTATCAATCAAGACAGGAAAATGTATTCAGTAAATAAGCATGTACTATCATATGAGCCCAGAGACACTGGGCACCTGCTTGAGATAAACAAGATACAGTTATTACAAAGGAGCAATGGTCTGCTTTTTTTTTTTTTTAAAGGACGACAACATTCAGGCTACCCGCTATCTACAGTTTTACAGACTCTGATACAATATCAAAACTGAATCAATATCAATGATTCATCTGATGCACAATAACATATTATAGCCACTTACATCACGATCCAAAATTCTCCCAGTGCTGTTCAGGTAAAGGCGCTGCTTGACTGGGTCCAGGATAACCCAGTAGTTGTAGTTGTCCCTCAGAGATAAAGAGATGGTTCTATCTGGATCTTCTGCTCGTCCATTGATTTGCATGTTCTCTACCAGAACAGTCCCTAAATCAAAAAGAAACTGCAGTTGGTTCATTTTCCATTACACATTTATCATTGTCAAAAAGCTACAGTACTTCTTGGGTATCCTTTGAATGCTTTTGAACAGTTTTGCTGGCTTTGAATTACTTATGTGTGCTATTGCTACTATTAGGCTCGCCCATTCTTGTTAGCAGAAATTTTCTAAGGGTCTAAGTGTGAGAATTGTAACTGTGTGTGTGTGCCTCTAGCCTATCTCACGGTGTAGAACGCTGGGTGGCATGTGACCTCCATGGAGAGTGGAGCAAAAACCATACGCTAGTCTCAGAAGGCTAGTGGTTGCTGGAGACAGAGGAAACAACATATCTGCGGCTGTGCTGGAGTTCCGTGGGCCAAGCGCGCCCACTCGCGTGAAAAGAGTTCATCAGCTCAGTGAATTAGTTCTAGTTTGCTTTAGTAGATAGAACAGGAGTTTGCATTCAAACTCATTAGTTTCTACAACCTCTGCCTCTCTAGTGCGTCCTTCTAGTTCCCCATTTGTGACATATGCAAAATAATGGCCTTAATTTGATGCTGACTAAATGTGCTGGCTAATCAGTTTCACATGCTTTAGTTTAAAAAAAAATGAACAAAACCACATCCATTCACACACACAATCCAGGTCAGCCAATGAGAATTTGATGTGACGTATGTGGCATTAGCCATGTGCTGGACCACTTTAGAACACTGATCACTGATCCAATATACACAAAGCAGGTTTTCACTCAATTATAGCAGAGGCCTCATCCGATTGATATGCTGTAGAATTTGTGCTTCTGCATGGTCGTGCTCCTGCAGCTGCCCAATTCATTCCCTGAACTACAGTGGCATGTTCACTAATTACACCACCTTAAAAATCAAAGTTAATCATGACTGTAACAAAAGAATGGTATAATTTGATCAATGGAGAATCCTCAGGGCTCCCTAGGGGCTTTAAACATTTCACATTTGAAGAAGTTTCACATCTTCAAATCACCGTTAAAATAGCCCTAAAGAATTTCACTGTTTTGTACTTGTATGACTATGCATGTGACAAAATACCTGCCAACTTGACCTCAAACTGTTTGCGATTTTGAGATTTATTGATACTAGCCATTTTTACCCTAAATCCTCACCCTCCCACTCCTTGATTTTGTGTGTACTGTCTTTCGTGGAATGGGGAAAAAAGCATCCTTTAGATTGTTTCCATGGCAATTTTTACATCTAATTCTTCAACCTGCTGATGGAATATAAAATAAGATAAACCTTTATTATGTCCAACAAGTGGGAAATTTGCATTGTCGTGGCAGAAAGTGAATAATACAAAAGTAAGAGCAGCGAAAATTAAAATACAATAGAATAAAAACTAAACAAACAGTACAGTATTATACAAGAAGTTTTCCAAAGCTGTGGTACTCAAGTTGAACATGTGCTTCATCACCCCACACAGTTGATCAGGGCAGGATTTGACAACCCTTGAACTGATGCCATCTGGACCTGCTGCCCTCCTAGCATTGATCTTCCTCTGTTCCCTCCTAACCTGGATGTCTGAAATAGACAGGCTTGAGCAGGGTGATTGTGTGCTGGAGGTCATGTTTGGGGGAAAGGGAGAAGCAGTGAACAAATAATTTGGAAGAAGTGTGAAGTGTAGAGGATGTTTGAAATGTCTGAAGAGGAACAGAGGTGGGGTGTCAGTAGCAGATGTTGGAGGGTGCATGAGTGAGGGCAGTATCAAACCTGTTGAAAAATTGGTTCAGTTCATTTGCCGACCTCACATCTCCCACCGGCAGAGAGGCGGAGAGGCCTCTCCAGACTATGCTGACATTGTTCTGCTGAAGCTGGCTTTCCATCCTCTGCCTGTAGCTGTCTTTCCCATCCCTGATCAGCCATTTCATTTCAGTTCTCTCAGCATTCTCCGGTGGGAGTTGGAACATGTGTACACCGAGATACTTAAAGGATGGCACCCTCTCCACATGGTACCTCTTGGAATCCATAATGACATGTATATGAACAATAATGCATAGTGTCACAGATCCTACTCCATATTCAACAATTGGTATTAGATGTTTTCTCTGTATCCATCTTTATTTCTGCAACAAACTCAAAAATAGATCTGCACTCTTGTTGTTTTATGTGACCACAGAACTGTGTCCCAGCAGTTCCAGTGGTGTCTGATAAGATAGGAAAGACTTCCTGCCACACCTTCCAAACAGTCTTTTGGCCTTATATTGGATGTGGAAACAAGTAACCTCAAGAAATTGTCTTACTTCTCTGTCTCACAGTGGCTGCTGACACAATTTCTTTGTGATTTCCCTGACTTTTTATATTTGCATTTTCTTGTATCTATTTCATACTCTTTGAACAATTTCACTTTACCATCTATTACCGTCTGGGGTTGGAGAACGCAAAGGCCAATGCTTTATCCCTTCAGGGAGCCTTCCCGGACAGCCCCCCGAGTCTGTTCTGCCATCTGGGGTTGTTGTTTCACCACTCCGGTGGGAATTGCAAGCCTTGAAGCCCCCACCGGCAGAGACACCTCCTAGACATCTCTTTGTTTCTCTGACTCTTCGTTCTGAAGTTCTACAGTGTGCACATTCATCGACCATTGCTGGTCACTCAGGGACTCAAAGAACTTCCTTTCTTCTCCAGTTCACAGCCAGGTTCTGGAAGGCCTTCTGATGTCTGATCGAGTCTACATGCAGCCTCTCATCTGGTTACCATCCCCAGACTAACAGTCAGATGGAGCGGACCAACCAACAACTGGGGCACTTCCTGAGGTGTTTTGTGGCAGACCGTCAGCGCTCCTGGGTCCGCTACCTCATTTGGCCTGAGCTGTCTCACAATCTGCTCACCTCCTCCGCCACCGGCCTCAGTCCTTTTGAGATATGCTATGGTTTCCAGCCTCCACAGTTTGAACATCAAGAACCGGAGGTTGATGTACCATCGGCCCACCAGCTGGTCTGCAGGGGACCAACCTGGCGGGTCTGGCGTCAGGCCCGAGACGCCATCAAGAGGGCCAACCATCGTTACACTCTGTTGGTGACAGGGTTTGGCTTTCTACGCGTCACCTCCACCTAAACAGCGAGTCCAAGAAGTTGTCTCCCCAATTCATTGTACCATACCGGATCACCCATCAGATAAACCCTGTCACCTTCCAGCTCCAGCTGCCTGCCGCCCTTCGGGTTCACCCTGTCTTCCACTCCTCAAGCCCTTCACGACGTCTCCTCTGGTTCCTGCTTCCCCAGACCCTCCTCCGCCTCGGATCATTGACGGTACTCCTTCATATACCTTGTGGACTGGGAAGGCTACTGTCCGGAAGAATGGTCTAGGGTTCCCGGTCTGTTCATTTTGGATCCATCTTTAATCCAGGACTACCGTCATCAGGTATCCTCCCTGCCTGGTACGTCTGGTGCCTGTCCTGGAGGGGGGGTACTGTCACATGCACGCACTGGTCACAGGAAATGAGTGTGTCACAGAGTATATAAACAGGAAATAGGTTGATTCTGGTTGCTCAGACATTGAGCCATTGTTTCACCTACTGCTCATTGTGTGCATGTTTGTTAATGCTGGTTCCGTTCCATGTTGTATGTGTTTTTGTAGTTATCCTTTTGAGGGAATGTTGGAATGAGTTCACCTGTTACAGCTCCCAGAAAGAGTTTATGTTCCGCTGTGGTAACGCAATCTAGGCTCTTACAATTAATAATAATTATTATTTTGCTGTGATTGGAAAATCCCAGGTTTGCAGCTTTTTGTATAACTATACAACAACAATGAGGAACAACTATTATATAGTGGTAGAGCTTAAAAAAACATGTGATCTCATATTCATATAAGCTCTCTTTTCACAAAATACTTAAACCCACATAGTATTGACCACAATCATGCATTTCTGCAAGCAATCAGAAAAAAAGATTAACACCTACCATTGGGACTCCCCTCATCTATCGCCACTATGGTGGCTGGCGGACCAGTTCTGGATAGCTTGCACTCTGACATGATAGAAAAAAATATCAACTCACTATCATCACACTCATGCTGCCGAAGAATTATTTGGGGGGGGGGGG
>JBBJLR010130259.1:0-17672 GCA_037577145.1 Brachypetersius gabonensis | reverse complement strand
TTGAAAAGAGAAATAAATACCCTGCCAGTATCTCTAGTGCGTGCTGCTGCATTCTTCCCTGAGGTGACGACATGACATTAATCACTGGCCTGTGTAGAGCCAGTTTCCCCTTACCAGATTTCTGAAGTCATTGCTGCAAAAATCAGATTAGATTCTTTTATGTAAATAATATACAGTGCACAATGGTTCTTTATACTTTCAGCGAGTTCTTCCTCATTTCTGAGAATTTTCCCTGATTGAGTTTCTTCTTCATGCCCTCAGTGAGATTTTCCTGCACTTTCTCCCTCATTGATGCACATTAGGGGGCTACACCTACATATCTGGACAAGCTGCTTTGGGACAATGGCTGTCATAAAAATAAAGCTGAACTAAATTCGAGACATGTTGCATCTCTGATTAGTAAACCTGGACAAGCCCAAATTAGCTGGTCTGCCAAAAAGTACATTTACGGTATTTAGCATTCATTTTTATCCAAATCGATTTCCATTCCCTACCTACAGGGGACAGTCTCCCTGGAGCAACTTGGGGATAAGGGTCTTGCTCAGGAACCCAGTGGTGGTGTGCACAAGGTAGGATTCGAACGCATGACCTCTTGGTCTGGAGGCAAGTATCCACCCACTAGGTCACCACACAAATAGTATTTGGGTCATAAAAATACACAATCTTACTACTACTACTATCACCACCACTAAAAATGACAATAATCTTGAATTTTTCCATTTAGACGCTTTGTCAGCTTGTTTTTCAATTAAATATTGTTCAGGTACGTTGAAAATTAAAAAAATCAGTTGAACCTTAAACCTAACCTCAATTTTGCCTCAAAAGTTTAATCATTTGCCTAAGACTTGCACACAGTACTGTTGGTCTTCTAGATGATGGTGCTAAGCTAGAATGTTCTTCTAATGCAACATCACTGGACACCTAAACCTACTTGGAGGAAATCACTAAGTGCCTTTTAGCCCTTTGAGGGGGTGAGGGAGGGCCACCCCACGCATCCTGGCCACTAAAGGCTGTGCATTGATTATATATTTTCATTTCTATTCTATTAGATTTGACACTTCCTCACCTTTTTCTTTAGAGGATTTATGGGCAGAACACACTATGTATTCAGTAAGAAATTTGCCTAAACATTGATCCATGTAGAGCCAGTTTTCCCCTTACCAGATTACTAAACTCATTGCTGTAAAAATCAGGTTGTTTTATATAAATGTGCATAATGGTTCTCTATGCTTTCAGAAAGATTTTCCTCATCTCTGAGAATTTCCCTTGATTGAGTCAGTTTCTTCTTAATACCTTCAGTGAGTCTTTTCTGCATTTTCTTCCTCCATATTGTTGTATTCGTTATTATTGTTTTGAATGGTTCTCTGTAGATGGTCAGTTTGTGTTTCAACAAAATATTGTACAGGTAAGTTTTTATTAAATTTGAATTAATTTTAAGGAAAACAATCTATTAAATTTAAACATAAACCTAATACTGTTGATAATCCACTGTGTTAGTTAGTTACCAAATAGGTGACAAATAATGATGATGATGGTGATTATAACGATGATGATTATTATTATGTTGATTATGATGATGATAATTATTATTATTATTATTATTATTATTATTATTATTATTATTATTACAGGACTAACATTGGTGCTCATAATAATAACAAAGGCAATGGTTCTCACCCTTTTCAGGCCCACCTCTCCGTCACAGCATGTTGCCAAGGCCCACTGTTAGGGTTCACCCCTATTTTGGTGGCCAACTTGGAATTTACAGTACTGACTTTAAAACATCACAATTCCGTCCTGCACAAATCCTTGTTTTTACCACTGATTCATAAATCAATAACCGCTTCAACACCACCTCTCTCCCATTCATTCTGTACAAAAGGCTTTGATCAACTGACATGTACTGTCGGCTCCGCCCCTCAAACTGTCGGCTCCGCCCCTCAGTTCACCATTCGGTTCATACAATAAGAACTCTGGGCCAGGCTCACCCAATACTTGACAAAACTCGCTCAAAACACAATAAAACAACTCAAAAACAACTCGCTTTGTTTCATCATTAAAAAAAACCCATATTTTTCCGACTAAGCACAGCGGAGCACCTCTCTGTCTGCGTTGCTTGACTGACCTGGGAGTGGTTTTAGGGCAAGAGGGCTCATTCAAAACGTTACTACCTCCGCAATTCGTTAAATAGCGGAGGATGTAATAATACACCAATGACGTTTTAATAATACACAAATCACAGCGTTAAAAGGATTTTGTGGTCCATGGCCCAGTGGTTGAGAAACCTGCCTCTAAGGTGTTTTGTACTCTCTCTCTCTCTCTCACTATCACAAATCTCTATGGTTTACTACACAGAATCATATATATATAGTCAAGCAAATGTACCGCATTCTTGCTAATACTGCAAAATCTACACTATGATCATTCAAGAACACTAAGCTAGCCAGATAGCAAACTGTTGTGGCCAGTTGTCATTTTTTTTACTTTATTGATAGAAATTGGACTGTTCAATAGGTAGCAAAAGAAAACAAATGGGAAAAAGTCAGTTTCATTATGAGGCTACTATTACCCAAAAGAACCATAATATTTGGTGGAATTCACATGAGCAAGAAGGCTTGGCTCTGAGGACTTTTTTATTCAGAAAATCCAGTAATATCTTACTGCAATTCCAGTCAATGCTTCAGAAGATCAGGTAACAGTTCCACTGAAGCTCCATTTCCCGTTCAGTCAGTTTCAGTCATAAATAACACTAGCAAAGCAGCCTGGAAGTTCTGAAGGTTATACAAACCACAGTACCAGGAAAATGGGGAATATGATGGGGACATAGTGAAGTAGTTTGGTTCCAACCCAACAAAGGCAGTTGTCCAGATGACGAAGCATGTGGGACCCTGGAAGTCTGCTTTCGACTCAATGATAAATAGGTTCATTCTCTGGTGTCACGTAGAACCCTTTTGCTAATGCTTTATCTGGGTGTGCCCCAGCGTTGCAGTTATTATAGATGTGATCACTGGTCCTTCGGGTTGAACCTGACTTATAGAATGGAGCGTATAAATGGAGGTCAGTGACACATGGCTGCTTCGCTCCTGTTCTTACGTAGCCTGAGGGTTAGCAAGGGTTAGCAAGGGTTAGCAAGCACTAGAAACCACACCAGCCTCTGTTCAGCCTTCTGCTGCTGGTCATTAAAGCACTTTATTGCACGGCTAAACCTCATTGCTATCTCTGAGTCTCCCTGGTAACAGAACAAACAGTCTAAATGCCACCATTGAGCAGATGAAGACTCCAAGGTTTGTAAACCACAGGCCAGGCTAATTAGCATCCAGTTTTCCAAAACTAACGGAGCTCAAACATTATCATGAGGTGATGGGGTAAGCATGACATTAAACACTCTCCGCATTGGCTGCGAGGATTTGAAAGGAATAGTTTGACGCAAATCAAAACCAAATTATAGTACTTTTAGCATGACGAGGAAAATTGATTTTGATTTGAATCATACTGTTTCTTTACAGTCCTTTCAGCTGAGAGTGTTCAACATCATGAGGGGATGTGGTGAGCATGGCATTAAACACTCTCCACATTATCTTAGAGGACTTTAAATAGCCTGACCAAAATCAAAATCAGTTTTACTGTTATGCCAAATATACTCAGTCAGCCAAGTCACAGTTTGGTGTCATGGTGTCATTCATTTATTTCATGAGTCTTGCACTAGAACTAGTTAGGGTTGCTAATAAAACATGGAAACTTGTGTACAGTTATATACACTGTGCAAACGTACATGCTTAAACCAACATACCCATAAAAAAAGAGAAAACCGCAAATAAATTCAAATACATTTATATAAATTATACAACTGTGTGATAATTTAGGTAAGTTTGTGTGATGCTAACTGGTGGTCCATTACTGGCCTCAAAACATGACCAAACAAGATCTTTGAATATTTGTAGGTGCAACACTTGCTTGCTTTGGTAGGCAAGGTCAATTAGGTCAGGGACAAATATGAACACTGTGTTTTTTAAAGATATTTAATCAGTTTCTTCAGTCCAGAAAATGAATATATGTTTCTAGTTATTTCCAAAATGAACAGTTCATTAATTCTGTAAATGCCCATTCTCTATTCACTTCACCTACTCTGCAAGATAAGATTGTTTTCAGATCTAGTGCTATTGCAATCTAACACTGCCTCTTTCTACATTACCACAGCTGACAAAACAGTTAGCTTTACCTGTGCTGACTGTATTATCTGACAATAGCCCAGTTTCAGTGACCTCACACCACACACTACAGCTTTATAATATTGCAGTCAAACAGCCATGATGATTTTCATCTTAATACACAATAACACACCAAGCACTTGACCATTTCAGCTGGTCTCGGTCGACACAAACAAGCTGCTTGTGGTTACAGTACAGTGTAGGTTATTACTGCAAGTTATAGTGCTAAGACGGCTACAAAAGGCTACAACATCAGACCACAAAAGTGAACCATGGTTTAAGTGTAAATACACTGCTTGTCCAGATTCCATAGAATTGCATATATCCATCCATCCATCTTGCGATACACCCATCCATCCATCCACCCGTTCATTTTCAGAGCCTATTATCCAATCCAGGGTTTTAGGTGTGTGGGTGTGTGAAGGGTGGGTGCAGCTGGTGGCCTAGTGGTTAGGGATTTGCCCCTGTGATCAGAAGGTCATGAGTTTGTGTCCCAGCACTGCTAGTGGCACCACTGAGGTACTCTTGAGCAAGGTACTGTCCTGGCTGCCCGCTGCTTCACACGTGAATGGATTAAATGCAGAGAGCAATTTCATGCTGTTCACACTGTGTCCTGTCATGAAAGTGACCAGAGAAAAGTTTCTAGAGCCTACTCCAACAGTCATGAGGTGAAAGGCAAAGACACACCCCGGACAAGTTGCCGGTTCATCGCAGGGCAGGCACACAGACAAACACGCTAATCTACGAACACATTTATGTACGCAGCCATACAAAGGGGCAATTCAGCATCTCTAATTCACCTGAATGTGGGAGCAAACAGAGCTTCTGACAGAACCAGCACCAAAACAGGAAGAACATCCAATCAGACATAGGACCTTTGTGCTGTGAGGCAACAATGCTAAGCTGAACCCCTCATGGAACTTATATGTAAGATGATCATATTGTTGCCTTTCATTTCTTGATGTAACTTAATGTCGATTTTAATGTTTGCTTTGAAGCATTGACCAGACCTTCTTTGGCTTCCAGCAATTGTTGACATTGAATAGAATCTCGTCTTCTATCTATCTTTACATTTCCTGTTCCACAGGCTGCTAAACAACCCTCCAAGGCATGAAAGATGAGCGTTTTTCATGGTCTTCTGTGATTAAAATGCTTTTCCTCTTTTCTCCACAAACACTTTTGATGATTGCAGCTTTATTGTCAGATCATAGCCAGGATTCAGAAATTCTTCAGGTTAATATGTTATGCATTCTTCAGACACTCCCTATTCCTTTTACTCCTGTAGGCAATGATTTTGATTTACATTCTCCATCACTTTCATTTCTTAATGATATTTTGGACAACCTGTCTTTATTCTTTTGTAGGAATCAATGATCACCATGAGAAGTTTGGATAGTACCTAGTAACTGGTACCTACTCCATTGTGGTTCCAAGCACACTGATAAGATACAAAAGTCTGACATCAGATACACCCAACATCAGATATCCTTCCTCATTGCAACTGTGTTTCTCACTTTCAAGATGATCTCCTGACAGTTTATTGCAGCATCACCAGATGAATGAGGGAGTACGAACTGCAGTGGAAAACACATGAAGTACAAGAATCAAGTCAAGTTGGTACCATACAGTGGAAAAGTTACGATAAGTGACTGCACAATTGTCTCACGAGTCAAAAAAGCTCTGAGACTCGACTAACATACATAATACAGAGGATATTTAAGATCATATAGCATATACATTTTAAATCTGCGCCTGGGTTCTTAGATCTTGTGTGTGTGTGTGTGTGTGTGTGTGTGTGTGTGTGTGTGTGTGTGTGTGTGAGTAGGTGGGTGGCCCCCCGACCACAGACTAACAGGCCCATTGGGGTTTCTCCTGCTGCTCCTGATTAACAGGAGTCTTACACTGCACACTTTCACAAACGCACACATACACATACACACACACGCACACACACACACACACACATACACACACATGTTGCATAATATACGATTCCAGTAGGCTACAGCACACAGCAGTTCCTGATTTGTGTGTGTATGTGTGTGATGTGACAGTTCTGTGTGAGAGAATGACAGCTGCAGGAAAAACACATGCACACACACACACACACACACACACACACACTAACTTAAAGACAGCAGTGGAAACAAGCTCAGTGTGTTTTTTGAGTAGCGTAAACCCTCAGTAACATGACTACTGCAGTAAAATAATGTCTCAAGTATCCCAGCTAAACACAACACGAGGTAAAAAAAAAGGCGTGCAAAAATATTTTATACGTGAAGACCAGGAACATTTATAAGACAAAGCTTTTAACTATTCAAATTACAGGAAGAAATGATGACCTCAGCTGTTACATATCTCAGTTACCTTTCTAATCTAAAAATGTAGTGCTGAGAATTTAACAATCTACAGTTTGGTGTGGTGCAAATTTTTTTTTAAAAGGATCAGAAATAATTGGGAAGACATCATTATATTTTCACCAAAACTTCATAAACATCCCTCCATTCACAAACATTGTGCTGATCACATACCGGTGCAAATAACAAACGTTTAGTCAGTGGTTCATTGCATAAGGGTTGAATCACTCATTACATCACTCAGTTTTTGTTTTTGTTTTGCTTTGTCATCGTTTACTACACAATCAAAAGATGGCATCGTTTCTGAAAGACTTAAGAAATAAATCAATAAATCAATAAATCAATAAATAAAACATTCTTCCTTAGCAGAAATACTACCAAACCTTTTTCGAGCTTCAACTCTTTTATGTTCATTATTCTATTATAATTTTGTTATTATCGTTTTGTGTTCAAATTATTTATTCAAATTTAGTTCTGTTTGTTTTGTTGTATTTCTCAGTGAAATGTGAATTGTTTTGCATTTGCATTCATGGAACCTAATGCCACAACATGATTGAAGTTCATATTACTGTGTCACGCAATCCTAAAAGTGTAATCATACATCTAATAAATTACATTTACATTTATATACATCATGTGTCAGCAGGTTTGAGTCTAATCTTTGGAATTTTTTTACATTTGGTTCAATGTCAAAAGTGACAGAATAAAGCAAATATGTGAATACCCTACACATAACAATAACATTTTCAATAAAATCTACAAACACTGATGTAGTAAGAGCTAAGTCTCATCATCATGTTACATCATCAGCATTTATATTTGTGCTCAATAACTAGCAGTTCCAGACACCAAAAAATAACCTGATATGTCCAGGTGGTCGTTTCTATGCTCAGGCTGTAAGTGAACTACTTCAAACAAAGTCGCTCTGGATAAGAGAATCAGCCAAATGCCTCCTTTAACTATGTAAAATCTCTTCAGAAAGTGGAAAAATATGTCCTTGTACATTTACTGTAAATTACATTTTAAGGCCCATGTTAAAGTTAAAGTTACTTACTTTTATCACAGTTTAAGTTAAAAGAGGAACTGGAGGGTATTTTGTTTATAATTATCTGGGTTTTGTAATCCTTTTGATGTAAAATGCCAATGTAATGCAATTCAGGGGCAATCCATCCATCCATCCATCCATCCATCCATCCATCCATCCATCCATTCCATCCATCTTTCTCTGAAGGACTGACCCTGATACCTACAGTCATAGCCAGAGTAACACCCTGGCTAGTCCACTGCAGGGTGCGGCCCAACATAACAGACTGAAACTGACCCAAAAAAAGAGTCACAAAATGTGAATAACTGGAACTGGAAAAAATATTACATTTCTCAGAAATTCGCTAGAGTTAAAGTAGCCGCCTTCAGAAAAGTCCATTAAAATGTCACTTTGGTACGAGTGTTCATTAACAAAGTTAAAGTAAATGGAGCTAGTAACCAAAATTACACATGACCACTGACCACAGAGAGAGAGAGAGACACTACCGTGCAGCTGGGCACGCACTCTTTTACTTTTAACACACTGACTGATACACTCCATATACCCACAGAAACATGTCATTCACTCTCAGAAAGGTTTACAGTAGCAGATGAGTCAGAAGCATGTGTGTGTGTGTTTGTGTTTCTAAAACACAGGCATGGAAACAGACATACATACACACATTCAAGCAAGCAAGTGGAAACTACAGCACAGTTCACCTTTACAAGTCCAATTAATACTGTCAAGTACTATAACAACGTAATTACATGGCTATGAACATATAATTACAAAGTTACATAATAAAGTCACATTTTACATGTGTTCTGTGGTCGTGGTCAAGTGGTTAAGTCACTTGGCTGTCAATCTGGTGTCCTGTGGACCTGGTTGTAGGTCCAACATTTTTTTGTCACCTGATACACAATTTTCTAAATAACATGAACACCAGACAGGGTAAAGGCATTTTTCTTTGGAGAAAAACAATGTTTTATATGTACATTTTTTTTCTATAATCGACTCATAAATGTAGCACAGATTGTGCACTTTACATATAGTTGTGACAGTTGTTTCAATGAGCTGTGAATGAGAAATACCTATTATAACAAGGTTTGATAAAAGGGGAAGAGGGAACCTTTTACTGAATGCTTTTTCTTATAGGAGGAAGTTGAAGTGGTCAATAGAACGTGTCAATTTCTTCCTCTGCTCCCTCTCCCGCTTCCCTCTGACCCAGTGCCTCAGGTTTGGAGGCCAGTTCTGTTGCTGTTTTTATCTTTCCTGCACTTTTCTGCTCTAAATCGGACAAACATCAGAGTGGGTCAATCAGAGGTTTCCGGCACAAAGTTCACCCCCCTCCAGTCTCTGCTGAATGACCCCAGGAATAATGACTCATTGTCCCTATACTAGTTTGTCAACAAGTACACCCTTAATACATAATTTAATAGTAATAATTGAATTAGTGTTATGACAGGATATTTTGCAAATATTCCTTCTTTTTTCAGATTTCCCATGTATGACAAGGTAGCCAATGGGGTTTTCTTCTGTAGTGCTGTTAGCTTGCGGAGTAAACTTCTGCAATCCATCTATGATGGTGGTAACCAGTGGTATCCATTCCTTTAGTCCATTTACCCAAATGAGTCAGCTTCTAGGGTACTAGCAAATGGGATCCAGTTCAGCAGGCCATTTACAATGGGTCCCGCTTCTAAATTCAGTCTAGAGTCCTGCAGGTCAACACGTCCACCTCTATAGTCCATCTACAATGGTGGTAGCCAGTGGTCTCCACTTCTTTAGTCCATCTAGCCAATGGAGTCTGCTTCTATAGCCCATCTTCAGGGCTTGGCTGACTTGGTGTTTTCCAACACTTAACTTTTTGCATATTAATATGTTGTTTGTTTGTTGTACATGTAGAAAACAGGGTTGCCAACTCTCACGCAATGAGCGTGAGACACACGCGCCAGTGGGCCTAATATGAAAATAATAGTAGTATTACAACAACATTATCTTATCTCTAGAACCATTGAAGGTCAGTGTGCAAAACTTGACTAAGAAACATCAAAAACTGCAATGAAACAGACCTTTCATTAAAATGTGTTACCCAGTGTAATCAATCTTCTAATAGTACATTAGTAACACACATCCCTGTATGCGCCTTACTTTCTGATAACGCATCATTTGAAAAACATCTCAAATTTACACGATTGTATCTGCTTTTCTAAATCTAAAACCCCAAAAGTCAACATTTTGGCATACACACAAATATGCTTAAAGATTTCATGTTTATGTAAGCATGAGTATGACTTTGTACTGTGCTGTGCAATACAGCAATGCTCTGTTGACCTTTCATGTTTCCATACACACACAGCTGAAAAAGGCATTGAAAGTGAAGGAGGTTCAGACTCTCGAGTGTTTGTACGTGGCCTAACCTTTTCAACCAAATACATTTAACACCGTTTGCGGTGTTAGTCACCTTGAAGAATGTAAATATTGACTTGAAAGTCAAAGTCAAGTCAACTTTATCTGTAATGATTTACATCAGAGTCAAACATTTTCGAATGTGTATCAGTGGTTGTGCAACAGTTAAATGCATCCTTAATGTAGGAAAATGTCATCAAATCCACACATTTAGTTTAGATACGGCGAATTAGTCCCTGTAGAGGCTGTAGATGTTTTCAAATAAAATATTTGCTCGAGCTTCTGGGTGGTGTATAGGCTTTACACTCCTACGAGGAAATGAAAAGACTGGATATCTGACAATTTCTCATTGATTTTTGCATGAAATCTGGGATTTCATGTAACTTGTGGCACAATTCAGGTATGTGCTACATGAGATTTTTTTCTGGCAGTAAATGTTTGGCATTTTATAAGTTAAGTAAATCAATAAATATAAACTTATATTTATAAATACATGTATTTCTTTTTCATATGGGCAGGAAACGATAGATAGAGGTGGGTGACCAAAACATTTATCATCCCAGAGTGGTGGAGGTGTGGAAATAGAGATAGAATTTTATCGACTGGTGTGAGGGTTGGAGATGTCATATTCTTGTTAACAAGGGATGGGTGGTTTTATTGATTGAAGGAGTAGGGAATTGTGAGTTAATAGACTTAATCACCAAGCATCACACCAGCAACCCTCCCCTGGTTATTCCTGTAAGAACACCTGCATGTAATTTAGGATGTTCTCCATAAAGTTTCCTCAGTGCTTTTCGTACTGAAAGACTGGGAAATGTGTGCCCTCATTAACCCGTTGAGAATGTGTTACGAGAAAGCATTAAAGAGTCGCTCTTGAGTGGTAAAGCTGCTTAAAAGGAGAACTATGTACAGTAAAAATCAAAACCCCACATCCTGTGACACTCCGATGTTGCACTGTAATAATCTTATCCAAAGGAATATATGATACAGGGTTTTGCATCATGGAGACAAAATATTTCTATGGAAAATCTGAACATGTGAGTTTGCACGTAGGTTGCGTGTTAGAGACGATGATTCGCCTCTGGAGCTTCCTCACATTGTGGCTTTGGAACTTTCCATCTTCATCATAACCACTATCATTCTTTAACGTCATCTTAACGTGTACAACAATTCATGATTTTACAGTTTCCACTTCCTTCAGTCAGGACGTTATGAGGAGTCCTTATGAGCCACCCCCGACCCCAGTCTGACCAAAGTGGCCCCTGTTTGCGTCGGTGAGAAGCTCCAGATGTGCTCTCTCTGTGTCCTCCTTTAATGGTGTTAACAGCTCCCTCCACTTCATTTCAGTCATAGGCCTGAAGGGTGCCTGCCAAGAACAGGGTTTTCTGGAAGTTGGGGGGAGCCATTAGTGAATGAATGAATGAATGAATAAATGAATGAACGCACACACACACACACACACACACACACATACCCAAGCACACATACAAATATATATATAACGGTTTCATCCAATTGCTGTCACTGAATAGCTCAATAAATATCTAACAATAATTAGAATTATATTAGGTGATTTTGTTGGTCAGTAGTAACTAATTAAAAAAATTACTACTTTTGTCAGATTTTTTTAAGACTCCCTTTCTGTTCTCTTCCCATTCAAAGGAACAGGAGCCGGGTCTTTACTGAGCTGAAAACAACTGCATGAGCGTGTTGCCAAGATTGCCGCCAAATGGACAAATACATTTCCTAACACACTGGCAGTGTTACAGTGTATTGTATTTTTCATGGGAGGCGGATGTTTCACTGTGCATTGATCTGACACATCATTTAGTTTTCCATCTACTGTCCAGGCCTTCCAAATAGTAGTCGAATGTCCAGTCTCCTGGGCTAGCATAGGCTTATACTCTGATACAGCATATCATCCCAATCATTATACGTTCTTTATCACGGGAGTGGTTGGAAAAACAACATTTTAGTCAAAGTAGCTTCGGACCATTTCTATTAGTCCATTCATCACAAAATTAATTGGAAGCTAGTGTTTCCTCATAGTGTAAAAAAAGAAAATAATGGACTTATACACAAAAACAACTGGTTCGGTTGTTGTATTCAGGATTTTCTGTCTACACCCACATCTGATAAATAACAGCACTCTTACAAAGATGATCATATGGACATAGTATTCAAAAAATAATTAGCAAAAATATTACTGGCATCCCCGCTTATGTCCCCAGATGACGAGGAGGTAAATTTAAACCTGTTATCTGGGATTTTTGGTATAGCCATTGAACCAAGAAACCAAGCAACTGGATGGAGCATGCCAATAGATGGAATAAAATCATTTATTTTTATTTTATATTCTACATTTATTTTATATCCTGGGGGAAATTGCTTGGGTCCTCTGAATTCAACCCATTCACCCGAGTGAAGCATTGGGCTGCCGACAAAGGCGCATGGGGAGCAGTGTGTGGAGATGGTACCTCTCTCAAGGATACCTTAATGGTGCCGTTGGTAGTCCTGAGATTCAAACCCACACCCTTCTAACCATAGGGGCAACTCCCTAACCACAAGGCCGCCAGCCATGTGAATGGATGCAATGGAAATGCCCATTGTGTTCCACATATCACTGGAGTAACTCTTTGTGAGAGTTAGAGCCAAGTTGCAAGAATAGATCTGCACTGTTTTGTAACTTTCTCCATAACCTCTAGCTAACTTTGAGTGGGGGTCAAACTTTAACCTCAATGCAAAAGGCTATGTTGCATCATCTCAGTCAAGTCCACCAGCTCCAGCAGGTTTATTAGTTGTAGGCTCACTGCCCTCTTTGACTAGGCCTTCATTAATATAAACGGCATCTCTAGGGGCCATCGTAAAGCCCTTCTGTCTCTGTTTAACTCGCCTCTCCTTTCCAGCAGCTCTCCACAGCAGGCTCCATTAATACCCCCAGGTGTGTAAACACACTCCACTGGGGACCTCAGAGAACTGGGGCCACACTCAGTTTCCTGCAGTGTATGAGTCCTCAGCACTGAGGGGGCCACAGGGAGCACAGTGCACCCAACTTCCTGACCTAAAAACCCCACAGCTGGATCGCAGGCTCCGGCCTGCAAGCTGTAAAAAGTCATATGCTGAGTATGTTAGCATACTTATATGTTTCCATCAACACAATTATTACCAAAAATAAGTAAAGTAAAATTCAAAATTACCCAAAATTTCACTACAAGTAAGTGCAGTTTTCCACTTATGTCATTTTTATCATGTCCTAATGTCTGTATGACCTTAATAAAGATCTGGATGAACGTTTTGGTGATTTATATTTACAGAAATGATTTGGGAGCATATTGAGTTCTAGTGTTATCCTCAAAGTTACAGCTCTAAATGACAGAAGGAAAATCTGGTCATGGTTTATCTGATCCACTACATCAGGGGTGATCAGGGTTTAACTTATTTTCAGTCACCTTGATGAAGATAACCATAGAACAATAAGTCTAAACATTTAATAAGTTATAAATCACCATTTAAGAAACACAACATAAATTACTGTGGGAGAAAACAGAAACTCTTAGCAGAAAAACTCACAGACATGAGGAAAACATGATAAAACTCCTCAAAAAAAGGACCCTTGGCCTCCCCAGCTAGAACCAAAACCCTGGGCCTTATTGATGTGAGCCAACAATGTTAACCACTGAACCAATGTTCCCTAATTCATCATTCAGGTTCATCATTCAGTTCCAGCCTCAGGATCTTTGGCAGAAATCTTCTGTACCTCATACCAGGCTTTATTGCATGGGTGACCGGGCATGTAGAGATGTTGCACCCAAACTCTGGAATGCATTCTTTCAGTCTCTCTGTGACTTTTCTTCTGTTACATGATTCAAATCACAGTTGAACCCACTTTTCTCAACAATATTCCCTCTACTAGATCTTGTAAAGCAATATTGAAGGGAAAGGCACAATATAAATGGAATAAACAATTAAGTAAACTAATCACACCATGACAGTCCAAGTCCAAATGCGCTGTGAGACGGGACAGTTAGCGAGCGCTGAAATTTATGGCCCAGTGAGCCATCTGAGGTGAGGTGCCTGATATGAAATTAGCACTACTGGACTGTGCATTAAGTGATAACGGCAGTACCTTTTCATTTTATTGCTGTTTTTTGCCATTTAGTGCCGTGAGTGAGGCCAGTGAGCCGTGTTTAATGTAACACCTCACAGAGAAACCTCCCGCAGGTGTATTTTATTGCATAAACTGGTTTACTGGGTTTCTAACTCACTGGACTGTCAGAGTGGGCAGAAAACCAAAACTCCAGTCAGAAACTCTTGTAACTGACACAGAGGCTACAGAGGCTTTTATGCAACTACACTTACACAACAAAGCTGTTGCTAAAAAAATATCTATTAAAACTATTTAACCTTAACCTAAAGGGTGAGTAGCATTTATTTTAGGTTTTAATGCAGTTGTCACATCACAGAAATGGATGCACAGTATTTACCTACAGCTCTGGGAAAAAAAATGAGACCACTGCAAAAATGTGCAATATCTCAGGTTTTATCTTCTATAGGTGCCAGTACTGAACTGAACAGCTTTGCCTTAGAATTGTTGACAATATTTCTCCTAATTTCCAAATAAAAATATTGTTCTTTAACACATAATTTTATGACAGTACATCAAAATAAGACAAATGAAAACTATTCTCTTGTTCAGTCTCAAACAAAATGGGAATATGTATGTTTGACGTACTTCTACTAGTGTTTCACCATCCAACTGTAAGAGTTGAATAGAGTAAACTCTATTTCATCAAATAGAAACTATTCACAGGTCTAAAACCTCTCCAGGCTCAAAACGATGCCTCTCAGCCACTCTCCCAAATGTGATCATGTGTAATAATATTGAACAAAAAATTCAAACAATTGATTAAATGGAGAAAAAACAAAAAGGAAATTCTGGCGACTTGACTTTTACCAGAGCCGATTCCTTTGGGATCAACTCAACAATAATAATATGTGATAATTAAATGATCGTGTAAAGGGACAGGTTTGTTTGTTGCCATAATGGAAGCGCAATATTTGAAAAATTCAGACCAATCTAGTTTGTTTTGCCAGCATTCACTGAGTTACCACATCGTCTCTAGTCTTCTGTTTAGTGTTTTTAAATCATATGAATCAGATATTGGCGTGGGAGCGCTCCCAGGACTCCATTCAGCTGGATTACACTTCATGGCTGACTTGGCAAGTAATTGTCGGTCTCACTGACACCAAAGGCCTGTGAGACTGCCAACTGTGTATGTAGAGATTATCAGATTTATAAGCATATGACACCGTACTTGATCTGTTTTACAAGCAGATTAGGAGTGCTTCAACGAAAACACCACACTGCATCTACAGCTGCGGCATTATGTCATGGTGGTGGTGATATTTGAGGAAATGGAGAGACTGCAGCTGTACTAGGAGTGCTTTTTTGTCCTTTGACCGATTGACTGGGAAGAAATTGTGTCTCTGAAATGATTTTTGGCTTAAGAATGTGGTCAGAAGCACAACCGACAACGTAGGAACAAAATGTGATCATGTGTGGAATAATATGATCTGATTGAAAATCCCGTTGAAGGACTGGAGGTGTAACTGGGCCTGCATCCAGACATTTAACCTGTTTAAGCTATTAAAATGTCCACCTTTAGGGAAGGAGATGATATTAACTCTTAGTGTATTAGTAAAACGGTATAAACGATGTAAAACAGTCCAAATCCAGTGTTTTGTCTCCTAAACGTTTGCCATTTGTTCTTCTTTCACGCTCCACCATTCTGATAGCTCGCCCAGTTACAAAGGTCTTGTATTTTCTTGTTGGTTTCTAAGGATTATGATAAATTTGTGCATTTTTGTTTTTCCTGAGCAACCATGATTATTATTACATTACAATTTTTTTAATTACAATAACTTTGTTTCTACACGACATAGGAGCACCAAACAAAGCCGAGCATGACGCCTAAAACCTCGAGCATCAACACAAACCAGGGGAGCTGTTTTGCAGTATGATGACCATTTGTTGCACTCGTGCCGCTCACGTTTCATGTTGTAAAGAACTTCATGAACATGTTTTGTACAGCCCATAATCCTATTATAACTTGTTTTTTTAAAAAGTGAGTTTTTCATAATATGTCCCCTTAAAAACCAATGGGCCACTACTGACTGGCTGTTCACCAATGTCTACTACAGGCAAGGAACAAAGCTCAAATAGATGATAGTGGGAATCAATATCGGAATATCCTGGGCTGCAGCCCAGTTTGAACCCGTCTTGAATGATTCATTTTCAAGGAACTCGTATGCGTCAGAAGGGGAAAGGTGAACTATCACTTTAAGCCACTACCTTTATTCTCTCCACTGACAATAAAAGACGTGTTCATTTTCGGCAAATGATTCATCTAACTTGGCTTCTCTATAATTTCAGGAACTGACTGAATTTTTGCATATTCCAAGCATTAACATCATCTGTGGTAATAGATGACTGTGAAAAGTTCATAGTCAGGACATAGAGTAATAAAACATTGGACTGATCAGCGTTGGAATTGCAAAAAATGGGAATTTAGCATGGGGTACTGACCTAAAATACTCCTTGTTGTTTGTTGATTCTTTTGTTGCAAGGATCATGTTTGGTTTGGAAAGGGCGCCATGAGAAAAGAGTGGGGAGAATCTATATCTACTGGGAACATCCAGACAGTTCCTTTGATCCTTTAATGTTTTATGAACTGTGAGAGCAAATTTGCTGTACAAGGACATCTGGGGGTCCTCCTTCTCTAAAACAATGGCATTGATCCAGAAAGGTTCCTAAGTTCAGATTGTTTGGTTTCAAGCAAAGAGGTTATCCTCATCTCACAGGTAATAGCTTGCTTTACCAAAACTGTGAGGTTACAAACATTATATGGACAAAAGTATTGAGACACCTAAACTTTTTTCATAAACCTACATGACATCGAAATAAGTCTTTCATTCCAACTGACATAATCCTACATAGACTTTTGTAAAAGCTTATTTCAACAAGGGTCAGTTATCATACTGGTTGTGGTAAAATAGCAGAACAATGACAACTGATTGAAATAAGTCTTAATACACTTTTATGTAGGCTTATGTAGACATATGAATGCTGCTCTTCGGTCAAGTGTTACGTTTTAGTTTAAGACCCCTTGTGTCCATACTTACAGCATTTAGATCATTTCTTCATATTCTGCTTCCAAAAAGCCAGACTTTCTTTTTTTTAAATGTAGTCTTGAGGAAAAGTTCTCAAGCTTTATTTTCTTATTTTCAGCTTATTTTCAGTCCAGTCCCTGAACCTGACATCCTAACCCTAACCCATACCGGCACAATAGATCCACTGAAGATGCCATCTCTCACACCATTCACACCACCTTGGCTGCTATGCCAGCACCTTAGCAGCAAACATAGCAGCACCTTGGCTGCTATGTTTGTGAATTTCAGCTCTGCATTCAACACAGTCATCCCCTTTAAGCTGATCAAGAAGCTGCTGGGACTCAGTGACACTCTGTGCAACTGGGTTCTGGACTTTCTTACAAACAGACCGCAGCACGTGAGAATCGGCAAATACACCTCCACCACAACAATCCTCAACACCGGTACGCCACAGGGAAGCGTCCTGAGCCCCATGCTGTACTCCTTGTTCACACACGACTGTGTGTC
>JBBJLR010130241.1:0-17672 GCA_037577145.1 Brachypetersius gabonensis | reverse complement strand
AATAAGTATTTGACCCCTCGTGGATTTTGTAAGTTTGTCCAATGACAAAGAAATGAAAAGTCTCAGAACAGTATCATAAGTATTTGAGGGGTCAAATACTTATTTCCTCCACTGTATGTGACATTCGTTATTTAAGAACATCTTGCTCAGAATAATAATCAATAATATTGAATAATACATATAAAAATTCCTACATTATACTACAGCAATCCCCCATTTTTACGCTGAGAAGGAAGTTTAAGTTATCTCAGTTTATTTAAAATTAGTAAGCTGTGCCGTGTCTAAACGTATGGGTAGAGAAAGTTATTTCAATGTTTCTTTTGTATACGAGTGCACGCTGCTAATGCTAACCGCTAATGCCAATGGTGTTTCTCTTTCCCTCTCACACACACACATCCCCCCACAAAAATAAACCAATATTTTCTACCTTGTCCCTGACTTAATTGAGCATAAGCACAGAGAGCTGTCTTGTTCTTTTGTGTATGAGTCTTTGCACGCTGAATGAAATTAAAGTGTTCTGGGAGCATATTTTGGGGCATATTTAGGGTTTACACTATAAAAATAGATATTTTAGGCTTTTTTTTTTTTTACCTACGCGGTTTTTCAATATTCTCTTGGAACCTAAGCCCTGCGAAAAGCGGAGGATTACTGTACAGCATAATATAGTCTACATTATGACATTTTACATTTACAACAGCTAATATTGTATAGAAAGTGAAATTTGATATGACACCAACAATTTTTATAATTTTGTTATTGTCTTCTTTTCCCTTCATCTCTCACACACTATCTCTCACCTGCTATACTCATGAAGCGATGGGAGAAGATGGACAATTGCACCATGTTCAGGTCGGTCCCTAACACACACTGGCTGTCCATTCCCACAGTGATACACAAATCACTACTTGTGGTCAGCTGGGCAGAGCAGCCCGGTTCCACCAAAATGGTGCTAAACAATAGAAGAAATACAGACACATTTTTGCCCAAATAGTGCATGTCTACACATTACTTTTCAACACACTTCGACAGCATTAAGATGGATGTACGCACCTGTTCTTGTCAATGATGATTGCTGGTCCCTCAATTCTGTAGCCACATGACAAATGCTCCCACATGTACACACTAGTGTCCCGATACCCTTCTTCAAAGTAACACTTGGTGACCTGTGCCAGAAAACCATTGCAGAACTTTATTCACATTTGGGCTGATGTTCATCCAAGATACATGCAGAATTGTACTTTCATATTTCTCACTTGATGCCTTCACCAACTAGTCACCAACCATCTTTCAAAAAACCCACAATCACTAAAAAAAAAGGTGGAAGGGAGAAAAAAACTAGAGCAGGCACCCAGTTCCCCTATCCGTAGTGGAAACAATGTATATGTACTGCATGGAGAGTGACAATGCTCTAATTATGATAGACCCTTTTAAATTAAACTAAGGTTGTTCTGTAGGACCTTAGTAGGTGCTGGGGGTTCATGTCCTTCTTTAGCTGTGGTCACAGACTTAATGCCAGACCTTCCTGATCCACGCACACGAATGTCGTCTACCATTATAGGCCGGTCAGCAATGGTAAAGCCAAATTCCTTTAGGTATCTGTCAAGAGAAAGAGAAAAAAAAATAGGTCACTGAATGCAGAGGTCACTGAGTTTAAAAGTAAAAAAAAAATATTAAAGACCATGGCTGGGCAATATGACAATATTTATCAGTACTATGATAACAAAACAATCTTAGACAATAAGGCCAATTGTGTACATTAAGTTAACTTAATGAAGCACATACCTGGCACATAGAGGAAACAACCACCTCTAATCTTAAGCCAGTTAAAAAAAACAACAAAAAAACAATGTGCATGTAAACCAATGTGAACTCTAAGGGTCTGTATGTGGTTCCACCATGTATGTGGAACTCACTCATTTTAGTTTAAATGAAAATATTCAATAATTCATAGTATTTACAGGTTAATTTACAGATGTTACTGCATAAAGGGCAGAGAATTATTGGACGAAAGCTTAACAAGCGAATAAAGGGAAACACACAGTGTGTTACCGTTTGGTAAATGCAGCACAGAAATCCCCAGACTGACAAGACTGCGCATGAGCAGGGTAGCCAGTGGCGTTGACCATAAGAGCACAGTCTGTTCCCTCATAACGCATGTGTAGATACACCTCCGTACTGATCTGAGAACTGTATGAGAGAGAACATTTAAGATATCTCAATAATCATGATTGTAACCGTCATAAAAACTGATTCGAGATTAGCTTTCCTACTCATGTGGTGGTCTGTGAAAAACTCTTTGGCCACACTGTATCATTTTTGTAGCTCAAAATAAGTCTTACTGTGTTCTAAACCACATCCAGAAATCTGCACCACCTTAATGAAGAGTAAGATGCGATTTGAAATTATGATGCAGGAAAAGTGGAAAAGATGTGGGTGACTTCTGTCATCTAGTATTTGTTAGCAACACCAGCCTCATAGCTCCAGTTCTAAACTAAAGAAGCAAACTTTATACTGCAAATATGTTTTGGCAGACTGACTTTGTCTGGAATAAGTGACTAACTATGTGAATTTGATATTTTGCCAAACTTTAATTTTGTTCATTTCTACAATAACAGTATGACATGAACCACAAAAACAAACTACTTAATTTGTTCTGGATAAAACTTGGTGATTACCTTGCAATAAATAGGTTCACCATTAACCATTAAAAATCTGTGTTCTGCTTTACTATTCTCCATAAGGAGACCTATTAGCACATGAATTACTAAATTAGTAGATCAACAAAAATGTAACCAATGATGACAGCCTCATAGCTCCACTGCTAAAATAACTAAGAAAATAAACAGTAAAGGGTAAACTGTTTAAATTAGGTTTTTGAAACAGAAAAGGGTAAACTGTTTTGATTTTTGCATCTACCTTTGCCATGTGGGTGTATGTACCTGCTGAAGCCGCGGTTGTGCAGTGTGTTGTGGGAGCGCTGAGTGAGCTCCTGTATCCTGCGGTCCAGTTCAGAGAAGGAATCATCGCAGTACTGTAGAGAACATGGCTCTTGAACCTCCTCTACTACATCAGCCAGAGCTAAACCATATGCTGACAACACTCCACTATATCTGCAGACAGAAAAAGACTGGTTATTACTAAACTGGGGAAAAAAGTGGGTTAATAAAGATAATGTTTAGAGGACAAAAGGTGCAAGAGGTGATTTAGCAATGGGGTCACATTGTGGACTAGGGTTGGGCAATATAACAATCATTGTCATTAAATTATGTGAATATTACCAATACTTAAAGGGCACAGAGCAACTACATGTTTCATTGCAAAGAGTGTATAGTCCTGGTCGGTTTTATTTAGTGCATCAAAGTGTGTACTAAAACAGGCATTGTACTCACAGCTAGCAGAACCACTGCACCAAGCAATTCATATTCAGAATAAACTTACAATAAAGGGAATATCTAGAATTAATTCATAATAAAATATATTACCATGAATAATACTTTAAAGTACAAAAAATGAAATTATTTTCTAGATACTGCTCTGTATCAGTAGTGTTTACATTAAATAATAATTAACGTAAAAGTAATTCTACACATTTTTACCAGTGCAGGTACAGTGCAGTGCAAAGCACACACACACACTGCTGTGGAGTACATACTTGTGTATGAAGACTGTTTTCATGCCTAAAGTTCGTGCGATGGCACAGGCATGCTGACCTCCGGCTCCCCCAAAACACGCCAGCACGTGCTGAGATGTATCGTGGCCCTTCGCCTGATATATGAGAGAGAGAAACCAGCCAGAATCAGAATCATAAAACCTAAATGGTCCTGGAGAAAGCTGCTTAAAATGATTTGGAATAACTGATTATAATAACATACTAGATTGGATTTTTTGCCGATTAATTGTAATAAACCACAACAAACATGAGACACCAAATTCCCAGGATAAAAATATATAATAATATTAACAATAATAATAATAATCATAATTAACACTTGTGCAACTAATTCGTTCTCCATTCAAATTTGTGTGTCCAGTCAAATTCAGAAGAAATTTTCATGAGGCACTAAAGTGTTTGCTAAGGGAGCATAAAAAATGTACAATATGCAGCAGGATTTATTTGTGAGGCAAAATTTTTACCTGCGTAAGTGCTCTGATTGGTCGACACATGGCCTCGTTCGCAACTCTGATGAAACCCATGGCCACCTCTTCAATACTCATTTCTGATTTTTCACGTTTGGTCACTTCAGTGTTTGACTGGCTATGCTTTGATGGGCTGATGGAGAGAAAGCAGTTGATGTCATGGGTGAGCTGCTGAAACTGCCTCATCGTTTCCTCTGTGGAGAGCGGCTCGTTCTCTCCAGGGCCAAAGATGTGAGGGAAGAAGTCAGGCAGCAGACGGCCAAGGGCCAGGTTAGCATCAGTGACTGTGAGAGGGCCCCCTATAGGACAGTACAATACATTAAAGTAAAGTAAAGTAAAGACATTCTTTCTCTGCCTTTAACCCATTCACCAAGTGAAGCAGAGTACAGCCAGTGCCTTGGGAGCAGTGTGTTGGGTACCTCAAGGGTACCTCAGTGGTGCCACTAGCAGTGCTGAGATTCAAATACACACAACCTTCCAATCATAGAGGCAACTCCCTAACCACCAGGCCACCAGCTGCCATAATTTCACCAACATATGGAGTACGTTCCAAAAGCATGCGCGTATAGTGAAAAAACGCGAAAACCTATTATTAGTGTCAACCCTAATATGAGCCCAAAACACTTTAAACCCCTATCCGTACTGAACTGCTGTCTCCCACAGTGCTAGAATGTAAAATATTGATGTTAACCCTCTATATGCTGCAATGTAATTAAGGTGTGCGGGTTTTCTTTGGTATGCGCCGGCGTTTTCTTTGGTTTAAGCAGGTAAATACAGTAATAAATTAATCTAATTTACAGTAATGAAAATACAAGACTTTAAGAAGAACAAAAAGAAGAACACGAGAACACCCAAGAGGCTCCACAAAGGAAACTGTTCTGATGCATCACAGGGCAGCATCCAATCAGCAGCAAGGAGAAAGAAATAATATTCTTGGATTTGTTACTTTCAAACCTCTGAGTACAGGTGATTGTGGGTCTCTCCCCCATACGTCACAGTCACCTGTACTCAGAGCCTATTTTCCTGATTTGTAAAACTGCATATATGACTAATTTATAAACCCTTATTTGCTTATTTGGAGTTTTGTTTGTGTTGTGGTATCAAATCAACAGGTATTAATAATCACATAATTTCACGCCCTGCACAGTGTCCTTGATCAAAACTCAGCTGATTTAGCTCTTCATATGCTGGATCAGGTGTGCTGGAAGTGGAGAATGCCTATAACTCACAGAGCTGAGACTGAAAAACACTGCTCTAGGTGACATTGTGATGTTTTTAGAATTTAGCACTAAAAGTATTCTGAATGGAATTACAAAATGTTTTACGCATCCAAGGGTGCCAAAAGAAAAGTTGTAAAAAAACCAGAAACCTAAACAGTGAAAGAATGAAATGTAAATGTCAAAATAAGACCAGTTCATTTGCAGATCTGAAAAATTATGTTAAATGCTGAGTAGGCTTTTCTACAGTGATTTGATAACACTGCACAGACCTTTTTGCTTATGTGTTTCAACAAGGCATATGGACCACTAGTACATTTACATTTAAAGCCTTAAGCTAAAGCTGTTTAGGAACTACTATGAATAATTCAGTATCTAATATGTAAATTCTGTAGTTATGAGAGCGGAACTGAAGTGTACAGATACACATACAGATTCTTTAACCATATACGGTTAGACATTCACAAGGGATGCACAATAAATAATCTGGGTGTCAGCAGATATATACTTGAAAAAATAACAGCAGCATCAGATGGATGTTTGTCTTTGACCTATATTTAAACCTATATTTAAAGATGCATTTATCATACAGAATGTTTAGATTTGATACTAGGATAGCATGCTAAAATGCTTCCATTTTTCTCATTTGACCCAATTCTAGGAGTATAGAAATAAATATTAATTTTCTGCCAACGCTACATGGACACTGAAAGAGACTGAATGGTCATGAATAGTTAGTGAAGCAGAATGAATGAGAACAGATACAGCAGTGAGCTGAAGTTGTTTTCACCTTTTCTATAGCAGGCAGGACCAGGGTGAGCACCAGCTGAGTCAGGACCAACAACAAACATCCCTGACCTAGAGAGACCATGAGAAAGAGAGAGAGAGAGAGAGAGAGAGAGAGAGATACATTGGGACAAAATGGTTTCTTGTACAGAAACTTTGGACCCAGAGCAAAGTGAACACAACACTTCATGTGTGACTTGCCTCTGCCTGCAGCCATAGTGCTCTGTATTTTATGCATGCTTGAAAAACCAGCAGAACCGGCTCGACTGATGAGGGGTGGTTCTATGCAAATTTCCTTAGTGTGACTTTACAATAAGGGAGCAATCCAAACGGCTCATTTTGAAAGGGACTGAAACTGTCAAGAATAAGCTGGTGAGATCTCTTTATGTGAGAGTGATTTTGTGCAAAGAACTTCATGAACATGATTTGTATAGCTCATAGACCTATTATAACTTGTTTTTTAAAAATGTGTAAGATTTGCATAATACATACCCCTTAATATGCTGTTAAAAACTAAATGTTATTCCACTTTTGTTCAAATTTTTCTTATTTGTCTATTCCTATGTTGATAAGAGTATTAAAAACAGTATGTTAGGACAGACTTAAAGATGCAAGGCAAACATGAGATTATTCACGAATGAATATTTTAATCTACAGACAGACCTAATATAAAATTAGAGTCTAAAGAAAGCGCAAGCAGGAATAGCTTACGAACGGTAATGGTGTAATGATACACCAAAACAGTTGTAGCTTACAGGTAACGTTATTAGTATTAACCCTTTTTTTGTCAAGAGTTCGAATCAACAACGGTTTTAAAACGGGTACTAAAATATCCATTGATTCAACCTGCAGCTCTTAAACTGGGAATACTAAAAACTTTCAGAGAGGGATGGGTGTAGTGAAGAAGAGTCAGAGACTAGATTAAGAGATTAAAACTCAACATTATTTTTTTTTCAACATCTCCTTTTTGTATTGTTTACAATTGTATTTTCTCTTAGGAATAGTTTGCAACTTGAACACTTTTTGTTTACAAATTATTAGTCAAGTTCAAATTAGACATTTAAAATTTTATTTATTATTTATGTCCAAATTTATGGGTGGATTACCCTTTAAGAAGACAAAATGACCTGTGACCATCTGAATGCCTGGAGTTATGTGCATGTGTGGCAAGCACGACGTTTATGTGTGACAGACAGTGTGTACATTAACATGTAAGAGTTACTGTGTAAACCATTTATGAGGCTAAATTTCGTACGCAGAACAACTGAACTTGACTGCACAAAACCTAAATCTGTTCTGACTGTCTGCTCAGTATTGTCTCAGTCCAGGTGGAAATGAGCATCAAAACTTGTGACTGTGTTGATCTTAACTGCTGTTGGTTCTTGTTACATAACAGACCCGTATGGACAGAGAGTGAACTATACTTTTTGACACTTGTTTACAATGTTTACATAGAAATTCACACTCCTTTTTTAACAAATAAAAGCATTATAAAAACTAAACTAAACAATATATGTGATTTATAAAAGTAAATTACAAATAATGAAACAGTATATAATTAAACATTTGGTATAATAAGAAAAAAAGAAGAATGTGTACTTTTACCCAGTGAAGAAAAGTTAGGTACATGTCTTGAGCTTGAGATAAAAAAGAGCATGTGGTGCAGCCCTGGTGCATTTATGTGTACCTGAAGAAAAGACGTGAGCCTCCTCCTGCTGCTACAGTGTTGATGTCCAGTTGAGGAGCCTGCAGCGTGACTCCGGCTGTTGTAGCTTCAAATACGTGCTCATACTGACCAGCGTAGCGGCTAACATCTGTAGACGTACCTGTACATAAAACGACAGAGGCTAACTATATTGATTTTTAATACAGTCACTGAAAAAAATGGAACTAGTCAACTAGTGATCACTAACTTACCAAAAAAGACAAAAGTACTGTGGTAATACACTACATGGATAAAAGTTTTGGGATGCCTAACTTGCACAGGGTCCTCAAGTTACACCACACATAACACGAATTTTGTTAGTCGAAACACACCCTAGCCTAAGTCATTTACCGATCCTAACACAGTTGTAAAATCATAAAAAAAAACACTAAGTCACAGAATAAGGAAAAAGAAAACTTCCTCACTCATACGCTGCGTTACTGCGTATTCTTCCACCGCACACAACCAAACTAGTTTGCCCACGTAGTCCATAAGTACCAGATGAACGGGGTAAGACGAGTAGGAGTGGAGCGCTGTAAACTCGAAACGTCATATGTTGAGACTGATGTAACCCGACCCCCTTTATTCTGAATTGCTTTGTTTGCATTCCAACTGTTCATGCAGGAGTTCAAAAATAGGTGGATTAATCTTTAAGAAGACAAAATGCTTGAATAGAAAATTGCCCTCCGTAAACAGTAAACACAAAGTTGGAATTACGGCGTTTGGTATGACCAAAATGTCTTGGTATGCTGAGGCTTTAAGATAACCGTTCTTTGAGTTTGAAACCATGCAGATTTTTGCTGTCCTACCTCAAGTTTACAATGCTTAACAGTCAAACAATAACAAATTGCTGCTATTGGCTGTAAATATTCAAGCTAAAGATAATGCATGTCACACTGCTTTCATATAAAACAACAAGGTCGATGTTCAGGGCAGTTATGGCTAAATTCAACACATTTTCTACTTTTTAGGTGTGATGGCAACACATTAAACAAGTAGTCGCACACACTTCTGCCTTTTACACTGATATTTGTTATCTTGTGTAAATTGCCCATTAGAATTACAATTACAATATTATTATGTCATTTTATTAACAATATTATAACCCACATAGTGTAGATTTACAGTTACCTGTATGTAAGTGCACAGTTTGTGTTAAGCGTACTCTACCACTTCATCAGTGGTCAGATTCTGCTGTGCTGACAGGGAGAGCACTCCCTTGGTCTGAAACTTACCAACGATGAACAGGGGGACTAATCAAGAATGCACAAACAAACCAAGAAATGGTTTAATGGATTGTACATTAATAATTAATACTGTCATCTTTCATCATCCTTCTATGTTAACTCTCACCTCCCATGTCAAATCCAATGACGGGTTTGTTTTCAGTGGAGTTGTATGACGTGATGGCATATCCTACGACTCCTCCAGCAGGACCAGACAGAACTGCCCGTGAGCCACTGAACTGCTCCATAGGAGTCAGACCACCATCAGACTGCATAAACAACACATCCACATCCTGGCAGTCAAACACAAACAGAAATAAGAAAAGGTTAATCCCTCCAGGCTTTATAAAAAGGTTTTATATTTAAAGGAGAATTTTACTCCTATCTACTTTTCCCTGATATAATTAATCAGCCAAGACATGTTTGGTGTTCAAACTTAACAATCAGCTGAATGTGGTGGTGGCCTAGTGGTAGGATACTTGCCTCCCGACCAAAAGGTCACAGGTTCGAATCCTACCTCCAGCACACCACCACTGGGTCCCTGAACAAGACCCTTAACCCCAAGTTGCTCCAGGGAGACTGTCCCCTGTAGTTAGAGAATGGAAGTCGCTTTGGATAAAAGCGTCTGATAAATGCCGTAAATGTAAATGAATGTGGTTTGCATTGGTTCAGAGACATGCAAAATTTGTTAAGGTGGTACAGTCTTTTGTATATGGTTTAATACACAGTATGACTTACTGCACGCCATAAAAATGAACATTTCCCTGCAGCCGAGTGCTGTGGACAACCTTTATAGTCAAAAGGCTTTGTTTTCACAAACCACCTTTGAAGAAGGAGTGCTGATCTACAGTCAGTTTTTCTGGCAAAGACTATTATGAATATGGAAGAATCTCCAAGAACAGCCCTTCTCAGACTTGGGTTGTCTTAAGTGGCTGTCTGTGGTGGTGGAGTTTCATTCATTTTTAAGGCTAACAGTCACACTGCATTCTAAAGCACATTTCAGCAGGTTAAGAGAAATTTTAGTGAAACACCTTTATAGAAAAGATGTATTTGTTAGCAACATTTAATCAAAGTTCTAGTATTTTGTGCATTAAGTGCAATAAAATGAACAGAAATTTGTGCAAAAAGACACTAATCATACCAAACACAACTGCATTGTTTTGCTAAATTGTAATTGTGGCACAGCTGGTGGTTAGGGAGTTGCCCTGCGATCGGAAGGCCGTAGGTTTGAGTCCCAGAGTCCCAGTGGCACCACTGAGGTACCCTTAAAAAGGGTACTGTCCTGACACATTCCTCCCTGTGCGCAGTGTTGCTGCCTGCCAACTGCTTCACTTGGTGAATGGGTCACACTGTTCACCGTGTGCTGTGATGTGTTAGGTGTCACTTTCTTTTATTTTACTTTAATAAAAATTGCACTCTTTGTACACAAACACACTTACTTCCAGCTCCCCCTTGAAGCCTGCAATAAATCCTTTGAGGTACTGGTGTATTTTAGGTGTGAGGTAAGCATCTGCACACACTGTGTACCCCCGGGGCACTGCCCTGATCATGGGCATCACCTCACTAGACAGAGAAACCTGGGTGAACCCAAGCCGCCGTGCCAACGACCCTACAGCCTTCTCATGGGCAGGCCATCTGGAAGAAAAAAGAAAACCAAAAAGCATGCACTTTAGATAAATGTTAGGTAACATGACTGTAGCTTGGTTTTAATCACACAGCAGTATTTATCAGACAACATATTCTTTTAGATATTCATAAAGTGTGATATATTTTTGATTACAGGATTGTCCATGAATCCATTAAGACCTACAAAGGCTTAAACACTCACAATAGTACAATCTAGGAGGACAGCTGATATTAGATATTTTCAAGTTTTGAAATTATGGTACAGGTACAGTATCATTTTCATTAGTCTTTTTTTTTTTTTTTACACTTTTTGCAAATAATAAAGAAAGCGCTACATTTTAAAGAACCAAGTCTGAACTGTTAATGATCATTATGTACCAGTGGTGTGAAAAACAGGACCACAGAACTACATACTTTAGCCATAAACTATAAAATTTTGTATTTAGCTGAATCAGGTGTGTAAACTACAGACAAGTAGCATCCATAGTGTTATGGGGTAATATTTCAATAACCAACGTGTATGAGTGCAGAAGCAGGACAGCCAGGCTGGTGATTCCTCTGGATAAAACCGTCTTCAAATCTCTCTCCACAGACTGCAAGTCCAGCTCTTTCCAAACTTCTAACCTGTCCCCTGTACTGCCTGACAGACAGAGAGAGAGGGAGAGAGAGAGAGAGAGAGAGAGAAAGAGAGAGAGAGAGAGAGAGAGAGAGAGAGAGAGAGAGAGAGAGAGAGAGACAGAGAGAAACAGGGAGAAGAGAGATATAGGGAATTCAGTCAGTTTGTTAGCAGGTTGCATTTACAAACTACCAAAATTTATTATCACCATCTTCTTCCCTTTAGCTCTTTTTGCCACTGCTGTCAGATGACCTCCACATTTCTCTCAATGCAACCCCATCTTGAGCTCTCTGAATCCACAGTATTGGTGAGGTTACTATAATTATTATTAGGTGAGTTTGTTAAGTTCCATTGTAATGCAATGCTTTTTAATACATTTTAATACGTCAGGAAACTGTAAAACATTCATTAAAGATTGTCATCATGTTTAAAATGACATACATTCAGATGACTTAAAAGCTCTTTAGTCTATGTCAGCTAAATAACTAGTTAATGTGATTAAAAAGTGGCTTTTCAACTCTGGCCAAAGTTTAAGAGACTGAGAACAAGAGCTTAAGACTGGGGCAAAAGTCAAAGCAGTCTGTATTTAGCCAAGGTGTGTTTATCATTTGGCCAATCTGGAACAGTAGAGGTCAAGTTCTATTCTACAAAAAGCCAGGGAGCTGAGTGGACTTTCGTTTCTCACTATAACAAAACTGTGGTTTGTTGACACCAGGTCATACCACACAAACACATTTAACAGCTTCACTGCTTTTTCAGTGCTCTTTTTCTAAATCAGAGTGTCTTAAATTCACCAACAGAAGTGGAAATCACAAAACTATATAAGATACACTATACTTGAAGTATTTTGACTAGTGTACAGTGCACAGAGACTGTAGCCGTTCAGCTTATGCACAATTTTACCTAAAGCCCATGTCAGTTTCTAAACCATGAGCTGCACTTGGCAGCATATTTTGCATGTGGGATTACTCTCTAACTACTACTTTCTAACCAAAACCTAGAAAAGAGATCAATTTTCTTAAACTTGCAGGTCATAGCACTGGCTCCCCTTTGAGTACAGAACTGTTTCAAAGCATTACTCATTGTGTACAAGTTACTCAATGGTTTGGGTCCTAAAAATCTCTGATGTGTTTTAAGTACACATTCCTGTTAGTTATCTTAGATCTGCAGGAGCTGCTCAGCTAGTGGTGAATATAGCTGCAAGTAAACATGGTGAAATGGTTTAGTCACACTGCAGCTGGAACAAACTGCCCATCAGTTTCACATCTGTACCAACTGTAGCTTTAAAAGACGCTGAAACTGCACTATTCTCCCAAGCCTTCTTTTAGATATAAACACTTCTATTGCTCTTTCAGTTTTCTCTTATGTATTCTTTTATTTCTACAAAATTTGTTTTGTATTCTATTTCTGTAAAGCACACGGAGTGACCTTTTGTGTGTGATAATGTGCTTTATCAATAAAACTTGAACTAGCAATGACACACATAAAAGGAAAATTCTAAATATGATCTCTTCTTTGTGCATCATGTTTATTCTTCCTAGGAAAGAGCATTTCATTTTTCCAACCCGCACCAGACTGATGATCTTAAAATGCTTGTTCTTTTCCATCATTGCACTGATCTTTATTTCTCTCAAATAATCAGATCTCGAGAGAACCATAAGAGCACAAAGAAAACTTGATTGGAGGCTGGAAAATATATGAAAGCTCTATAACTATCAAACTACCAAAGTTACAGTTTTGAGATCCATAAGGCTGTTAAAGAGAAGAAAACGAAGAAGCCTATGAAAACAACAAAAAAACTTCTGTCTTAAGTTGATATTTTTTTGCTTCTTATTTAATCTAAGGGGGAGGGTAAGAGAAACAAGTCAATAATCTACAAATAAAGATTATAATTTTTGATGTAACAAAGAAAAGAATGTTGTGATCAGAAAAATCTTCCTCTGTCAGTTGAAGCCTATATAAGACCTATAAAGTATGTGGAAGTACATAAAAAGTTCTAATGGGCAGTGAGGGCATATCAAAGACCCTGTTTATACCTGGTCAGTGCATGTGTTTTTGATTATCAGGATTATATCTGGATAGGATTTATCCACACAAAAATGCAGCTGTAAACCAATTTAACCATATTTCTTTCAGATTTAAGTTTGATCAGTCAAAGCACTTTTATAAAGTGGTTTGAAAAACATTTTTGCCAGCTCATATAACAATGTAAATTAATTAATCTCCCAATTTATGGGGGGAAAATGGCATTTGTCCTGGCATATCTGCTCCCCAGTTCATCTGCTTTTCACACTTTTGTATCAAAAAGCTTACATAAAGAAGCTGTTTTTCATTGCCTTGTCATTATTCGCTGTATGTTACATCAATAGGGACCTTTATGGCATAAACTTTAATATGGAGTTGTTCCCCCACTCTTCTTGGAAGACTTTTCACAAGATTTGAGTGTCCGTGGGAATTTGTGCCCATTTATTCTGGAGCATTTATGTGGTGAGGAACTGAAGCCCTGGCTCACAGTCTCTGTTCCAATCCATCCCAAAGGTGTTGGATGGGTTGTGGCCAGGGCTTTCACACCGAACTCATCCAGCCATGTCTTTATGGACCTTACTTAGTGCACTGGGGTACAGTCATACTGGAATAAAAAAGGTTCTTCCCCAAACTGACTCCACAAAGTTGGAAGAATGGTGTTGTCCAAAATGTTTTGGTTTTCTAAGATTAAAAAAATGAAAAATGGGTCAGTCCTAATACTTAATAATATGTTCCACAGAGCAATCAAATTTCAATTTGCTTAGCTATAGACAAATCTGACATTAAGTTTTAATGTATGTTAAAAACTCCAAATACTAGTCACATGAAATGAACAGGTGTCAAAGGGATCATTGTGAGGCAAACCTTTCCACATAACATGAACAAAGTTCTTCACCAGTCACTATTCGCTTGGGCTCCTTCCTAGGAAGTAGGCAGTCATCTTGTCTCAGGACAATTCTCTCATCCACTTCGATAACCTCTTCATAAAGAACCTCCGGCATACATACTTCCTGTAAAGCAAACACAAAGGCACTCCAGTTGGCTGCTGTAAAACACTTATCATTGTTACCGTACTGAAACCAAGCAATTCTGTTATTTTTGTAGTCGTTTTTTCCTCCTATTTCTTTTTGCATCATCTGCAAAAGGCAGAGTGTACCATGTGTGTGTTGGGTGGGGCTTCAGACAGTTGCATAGATTTTGGACAAAATGGAGTAGAAATGTATTTTATTAGCTCACATTCAGGGGTGTAAAATCCACCAAAAATATATAGTTACTGATCTGACAGTTTTCTTTCTGTGATCCATGAAACACTGTTCTCTGTCCCACAATAAAAGCACAATGTGTATCAAAATGCTAATTATTTTTTACAGATATCATAAACTGTGCTTACTGTCCCACTGGTTTGTGTTGTTGTGAGTGACTAGCTAGATTTATTCTCCTTTCTCATTACAGTAAAATGTACAAAACACTGCCCAGTGTACTGAAATAGTAGTTATTCAAATTTCCTTTATTGTCATGGAGATTTGGAATAAAAAAACTAAGTCTGGAACTTTTCTAAGTCTAAAAAATGAAGTTAGGAAGATACGGCATTGCTGACTTATTCAAAGGTTACAGCAGTGTCCCATGAGAGCTGCTTCCAGTCTTGATGCTTGTTTGCTCCGGGCAGAACATAATTCTTAACAGGCCTCAAAATTCAACACGCATGTTTCTAATACATCCCACTGATCGATTTTTCATCAAAAGTTTAATCATCTTATCAGTTTAGTGCCATCATTCTTTGTTTCTACCTATAACACCTAATTTGCTTTTTGTTTTAACCCAATGATTACAGGTTTAGTAATCTTCTAATTAATATTCAGTGACACCGCAGTTCTGCCCTTTTAACCAATAAAAACGGTGTTACCCAATTTGCTTGACCCAAACCACTGCTGGCGGTTGTAGTGACTTTATTAATGGTGCATAATGGATAAATATTCATTTTGATTAAAGTTTACCCAACTTTAAAAAAAAAGAATAAAGTCCCCATGAGTTTTAAACAAAAAGAACACATTTTTGATTGTGGTGTTGTACTTATCTAAGGTATCACTCACCAGATCAAACAGGTTGGGTCTGGCTTGAGTGCCAATATGGAGCAAGTCTCTGAATCCACGGGTCACCAGCAGGGCCGTCCGCTCACCCTGACGCTCCAGCAGGGCATTAGTGGCCACCGTGGTGCCCATTCTGATCCAACCAATCAGAGAGGAGTCCAGGAGTTGGTCCCGTGGGAAACTACGTCCTGTTTCCTGTTGGTGAGGTGAAAGTCAAATGAACCACAAGACAAGCTCTTTCCTACACACAAAGAAAGACTAACTGACTTGGATTACTGACCTTTCTTTCCTGGGACTCTAATCTCTCTTAATCCAAAGAGGACAGTCCTTCCCTTCTCATCATAAATTACTCTCCATCTCTGACTGTTGTTCTTTGGTCTCTCTCTCTCTCTCTCCATCTGTTTTCCTTGTACTGTTCCCTGTCCTTTACTTCCTAGTGATTACTGTTCATTTTAGTTGGACAGGCATGATGTTGCTTCTGCTCCTTTATTTTTGGGCAGGTTCAGAGGTCACTCTAGACCTAGGCTTCTGCAATTTACAGGCCTTCAAGGAACTCCTTCCAAGAATTAACACAGTATGTGCCCAATATGGGCCCATATCATAGAAAACAGACATTTTCACTTTTCTACAAAGTTGAAATAGAAAGTAAACATTGTTTCAAAATGTATGTAAACTACTCTGAATGCAGATTTGTGATGTCACAAAGCCCAATGCATTAACATCTATCTACCTAGTTTATCCCTGCCCTTTCTGACTGAAGTGTTTCAGACCATACTGCTTTTTGAATCAAGGTACTTTAATACATTTCCTCAAATTTACTAAACATTTACGATGTACACAGAACATACATGGGGGTATTAGTAAGGATGTCATATCATTGCATTGCTTTGATGCGAAACCTTTTTAAAATACTCTTTCATAAGTGTTTAATCAGTCGCTTAACATGTTCACTTAAGTACACACTTCTTTTCCCATTTGTTGTCAACAGGCACTTACTTGGCTTCATTTAACGTAAGGATATTGTTTTGTCATCAAAGATAACATCATTCTGTCACTAAATGTAGTGTAAAAGATTTTTCAGGTGAGAAACTATCAGGTGCACAGGAGAACTGGAGGGGATGCAAATGTAAACACACTTTATTTAGACACACAAACATGGAACATGCGAGAAACAACAGTATGATTACACAAAGACAGGAAAAGAGATTTTGATGACTGACAAATCTAGATAAACAGGGGTATAAACACATACTGATAAATGAAGCACAGCTAAAACACATGAGAATAAACAACCAGGTGTGGATATTGAGAGGTAGGGGAGTACAAGGGAGGAGTATAAGAAGACAACAGAAAGCACATTTAAAACAAACAAAGATTAGACTTAACTGAGCACAAAATGAAACAGGGACAGGAAAGAGGCGAGATATTTTTATGTGTTATATATGTCAATAAATATAGCCTGTTTTTTAAAAAAATGTGAATTGTTTTATGTAAATTAATGTTTAGATTTTATAGTAAATATAAACAATTGCAGTGAAGACAGAGGTGAAACTGCAGGGTCTCAAGCTGAATCCTGCTGTATCCTCCCATCACTGGGAGCCTGGAGTACCGAGCCAACCCTGCTAGTTCTGTACTCCCGAGAACAGTAGTTGACGTACTCAGTGTTGAGGAACAGCTGCTGTCTCTCTCACCTGTTCCAGAATGCGGCGGATGCCCTCGGTGGGTGCATCTCTGTAGTTCTGGGGGTCATGGGAGAGCAGCTTGAGTACCCGCTCTCTACCATCCGGCAGACGAGCAAAAACATCAGTGAAGGTTCCTCCTCGGTCGATGGCAAAATCAAACTTCCCTTTGGTCTCAGCCATGCTGCAGCACAAAAAAAAGAGAAAAGATGTGAAGAGCAAACAAGAAATGGTATGAACAACACAAAAAAGTAAACAAGAGCACAGTCTAAGATCCTTATGCAGAGATTAGGGCTGAAACGATTATTCGAGTAACTCGAATGATTCGACTACAAAAAATGATTATGGCCTCGAGGCTTCGTTTAATTCGTCACCAATGTCCACCTGCGCGTGTGTACCGGGGAACATGCTATTTTTGCCCCAGGGAGTCGGTTTTTATGCACCGAAGAAGAGCACACAGCTCAGAACAGGAGTCATGAAGTAAAGCCCTTTATGGGAGCAGTTTCCACGCTGTTCTGGAGATTTCCCCGTAAAATGATCAGGACGTTTTTGTTTTCTTTACTGTTAA
>JBBJLR010130172.1:0-12673 GCA_037577145.1 Brachypetersius gabonensis | reverse complement strand
AGTGTATTCTATTAACTGTGTGGTGTATTCTATTAACTGTGTACTGTATTCTATTAACTGTGTACTGTATTCTATTAACTGTGTCCTGTATTCTATTAACTGTGTATCTACTAAGTTAAGTATGTTTAAACTAAATTGTAAATGGTGTCTCCTCACCTGAGTGCACCTGGTATTTGTAGTCCGGGACTGCATATATGGGGGTGACTGCAAGGATGGTGGAGGAGGAGGTGCTGCGAGCTGATTGCCGTAGCGCATTGATTATTGACGCTGCTGTGTATACCAGTGGTCCAGACACTGCCCGGAAGACAAAATTGGGCGGGGCTTTGAGAACCTAAAAACCAGATACACCAATGAGCCAAAACATTATGTTCAGCCACCTAATGTGCTGTTTCTCCTCTGCATGTCAGCATAACAGCTATGAACCGCCCTCTAAGGGTGCCTTGTGGGAACTGGCACCAAGATGTTGGCAGATCCTTTAAGTCCTGTACGTTAGAGCAGCTGCAGCTTGTGCGTGTTGTTCCAGAACATCACAGAGATCCATAATTAGACTAAGATCTGGGGAATCTGGAGACCAGGTCCATGCGGCAAACTCTTAGTCATGTAAAAGCACGCAAAACTCATTAGACCAGAAAACCTGATGCTCTCATGCTTATTGTAGGTGCTCTCAAAGACAGACAGGTGTAAGCATGGTCTGCATCTCCTCAGGTCCATGCTCAACATACAGCATACTGTGCATCATGACACACTCAACCCAAACCCACTAATAAAAACTGTGGGGACTTTGGCCACAGCCCCTCTGCGGCTTTAGGCCAGACAGGATACATCTGATACATCAGCTAATATATATATGCCAGATCTTGACAATGGGATCTGTGACATTCATTCACGAGTTTTCCTAATATCAGCAGGCAGATGTCCGATAGATAGATTTAGTCATTACAATAAATGCTAACAAACAAAAAATCAGTAAGATCAGTAAAAAGTAGCAGTTATTTTGTGTGCAGGTTAGAAGAAATATATTTGGCCAGTGCCTCCAGACATTGGTCTCAATGGATTTCCATAATTCCCCCAGCAACATACTGTATTTAATCTACTGAAGTATTGATTGAGCCAAACCAGGCATTTCACTGGAACTGCGAAGGAGGAGGATGAGCATCGATACACACACACACACACACACTTTAGATCTTTGCAAATATTCCAGATATTCTGTTATTAAGGGCTTTTCATTTTCAAGAAGAGGCAGGTGGACAGCCGGAGTGGATGGAAGGACAATAAGCAAACTCAGCCCTGTCTCTGCCTAACACCTGAAAGGTTTTCAGCTTGCACGGTTGTAATGTGGGGATCATGCTGGTATTGAAACCAAAAACCGGAGTAGCATGTCATCCTTAAGTTGAGGGTCCTCTGCTAACTATAATTATTTTTATTAGTATGTTTAATTTTAACCCTATGTGTTTTTCTTTTTAAAACCGTGATTCAATCTATACTGAATGAGCACTAGCTGTACTAACGCTGCAGTCACCATGGTAGCCCAGCAGGAGATTTTCGTATTAAAAGCTTTGAGTTCTGACCATTCAAACGGGAAGTGAAGAGAGACCAGCGGAACGGGAAGCAATTTATTGCTTGCCGTTTGAAAAACCCTTTATATACCATCTCAGTGAAAAGGGACTCACCTGCAGCTCTACCGAGCGGTTCAGCTCTCGTCTCAGAATGTCTTTTATATGAGCCTTAGCAAAAGGCACAGAGGCCCCACTGGGCATTCCTGCAGAGGTCATAAGTCAACGAGATTGAAGTTCATCATATTGCTGATGAGCACACAGAATCAATATGCAAATTTCAGCAGCATGCATAAAGTTATAAAGCAGGACATTTCTGTAATAAAGAAAAAATCGAGACTCACCCACTCTGACTAGGTACATTTCTGGTTTGGTGATGTTGCAGACGTACTGCCGGGGTGCGATGGAGAGAGGGACTCTGGGAGTTGGAGGAAGCAGAGGCTTTGTAGAGAGGGTGGCTGTGGTTGTTGTAGTTGTAGCAGCGGTTGTAGTAGTGGTGGTTGTTGTAGGTTTGGTGGTTGTGCGGGGTTTTGGTGGCGCAGGTGGTTTGAGGGTGACAGCCTGAATGGCCGGACCTTGTGAGACGACCGGTGGTGTTGAAGGCTGACGGGGCTGTTCACCACCTGCTTTAAGGTCTGGCGAAAAAGGGCGAGGAGGTGCTTTCCCTGTGAGAGAGGGGCCTCCAGCAGGCGGTTGGTGGTCCGTGGGCAAGGCAGGGGGCGTTGCAGGTTTTTGTGGTGGTGTTGGTGTAACTGGGGATATGGGATGATACCAGTCCACCTGGTCTGGTGCCTCCCCTGGGATTACCCCATCAGAAGGAGTGGGTGGGTGCGTTGGGCCTGCAGGATGTGCGTGCGTGGCTGTAGGTTTGATGTGGGGGTGAGCTGGGTGTGTGCGATTCCCAGTGGCACTAGCATTTTCTTTGGCCAGGAGGGTGTTGTAGTACTCCATACTGTTCATGTCTGGAAGCAGCATCTCAGTGGGTTCGATCGGGTACAGTTCCGCCCAATCAAAATCCAAATCATCATTGAGGTTACCGTCCTGACTTGAGCCAGGGGCATGAGGGAGGCGGGGATCAGTGGGGTGGGCAGTCCTTAGGCTGGTGCCGTAACTCACTGTACCGCTGGGGAGAAGAGCTCTAGAAGAGAGATACGGAACAGGCCGGGACGGAAAGGCAGTGTTGTAGCTGACACCGGCGCTATAGTCATCGTCGTCGTAGGGGTCGTATCCGTGAGTGGGGAGGGTGGTGACCATTGAAAACTCCTCCCCTTCGGAGCCCATGAAGGTTAAAGTCTCCAGGTAGTCTCCAGAACCCCAGTCTACCTCCGCAGAATTGGCAGGGTACAGGTCCTCCGGCGCGACCAGAGTGGGAGGGGCTGGGGTGGGTGGACTGTGGCCGTGGAGAGGAGGCATCTGACTGGGTGTCAGGAGGTCTGGTGGGCGTAACAGCAGGTGAATGCCATGTGCGCCATCTCCTAGGTTACCAGACCCACCATCGGCACCAAGGGATGGGGTGGGAGCTATGTTGGATGCGTTGTCATGGCGACCAGGGCGAGTAGGATGCTTGGCACCGGATGCCGGATGAGCTCGGCGTCTGGGACTCTCAGATCGCTGCGATGAGGATGATGAAGCTGGAGGTAAGCGCGTCTTCACTGGAAAGTCGCCAAGGTCCCGTTTGGATAGATTGGATTGGAGCTCCACTGAAGAAGAAATGAAGAAAGAGATGACCTTGGCATATAAATGAAATAGGGATCAACGTTAATCAATATGACCTTAAATAGCACCATATTAATGTAAAACACCATCGTGAACATGTAGTCTAGGCACAAAGTGTGATTCAGCATTGTAAAATCTTACCACTGATAATTACATTCTATGCACCAGTCACCAATAACGAGCCAGAAATACAAGATTTCAAAAAGAGACCAATACCATCGTCCTTATACACAGTTTGACAAACAGCTTGCTCCACTTTTTAATGCCACCAAAGCTTCCATACAGGGGAGAAGTAAAAGAAAGTGTTCCAGTCCATTTATAAAATGTTCAGGGTTCAAGGATTACTGAAACGGTTGGTGCTGTAGCGACGAATTGGTACAAAGAGTAGCGCGTTGATAAATGCTAAAAGAATTTCACATTTTGGAAACTGAAAGCTGAATGAACAATTCCATCAATGAAGCTACATATTTTGATGACTGATCTTTAATCTGATGACGAGTTCAGATAAATAGATTGTTCACCACCACACTGAAACTTGAATTAAACCAGTCACCATTTGTTCTGGTATTTTTAGCGATAACACATTGAAGCCTCCTGACACATACGAGAGCTAGAACTCTTGTGTCGCATTGGCTGTACTGCACACAGCTGTTAGGTGAAAATACACTGTCCTTTTCATCAGCGGGATGATGATTCACTGAGCGAAAGAGAGCGGGATGATGGAGTCTGAGGCTTAGTGGAGAGTTCAGCTGTATGAATGGAGCAGGCAGAGTGTAGGAAGCTGGCAGCGGCGTGTGCTGTTTGTGGGCCAGTGTGTCACTCCGCCTCAACCTTCAGACGAGACAGCCAGCCAGCCTCTAACTCATCTATCCGCTATGAGCTGTCAGAATGTTTTTAGATAGCTATTATCAGTGCAGGTCAGATGGATGCGCCGATGAACACAGGCGTTCCAGCTTTGCACTACAGTATCAGCCTAGAACATCAGCTCAGCTCTCTTTTTGAGCTTGGAGTGTGTGTGTGTGTGTGTGTGTGTGTGTGTGTGTGTGTGTTCTGCCCGAGAGCCTGTTTAATAAACAGGCCGTGTAGGAATAAACGAGGCATGTCTTTACCATGACTGATCTTATACAGAATGTCAAAATGAGGACTGCGGTGTGTCTTTGAGACCACAGGATGAATGACACTTGAGAATACGGCACAGAATACACTCCAGTAATTAAGTCCAATCTTACTTAACTCTCAGAGCGTCCCTCGTGGAGATTACCACTCCACCACACATCCAAACACACACACACATCTCAGTGTGATAGGCCACAGTATTGGAGATGGCTCCGTGGCGTGGCCGAGTAAGGTGTTTCCATGGTAATACTGAGTGTGTGTGCATGTACGTGTTGCAGTAGTGTGTCACGTGCCGACGGCCTCATCAGTATTCCAGAGACACGGTAGCGCAAGCTCACAGGCATTTCTCACGCCGACAACCGGTAGAATCAGCTCTCTTTCACTCTCTCTCTCTCTATCACACACACACAGATAAAGAAGAATACAGAAAATACAGGTGTATCTAAGAATAGCAGCAAATAATGAAATGATCCCTGTCAGGGTTTCAACTGCTTTTGTGCTCATCCTTCCAAATCCATTCAATCCAAGCCATCAGCAGACACTGATGCAAACACTCATGAATGGTAGCCAGATGACACACCTTGCACACACACTCAGCGACTTCACTAGAAACACTGTTCATGTGCACTTTGGAGGTCTGCAACTACTGACTGTAGCTCATCTGTTGCTGCACTGATCAGCCCGTTCTGCACCCTCCATCAATGGAAAGGGACCACCAGCTGACTAGTTGTTATTTCAGTGGCGGGCCATTCTCAGCACTGCAGTAACACCAGTGTGTTAGTGGTGGCTAATATGATGATATCTCATGTAGCTGAATAGTGGAATGATTGATTTATCATTATTTTGATAATTTATGTCACAGTATGTCTTGAAATCCTTTTTCAAAGCGTACGATAAAAACAAAACATGATTTGTATTTTGGTTCAGCATGTGTGCAAAATTGAATAAAAATATATATCAGTTTTTCAAGTACTTTTTCATGCCACACTATTGGCTGACCTCTCACTTCATTACAGGCTCATTACTGCTTCAAAAGAATATAAAGGAGACTAAAACTATTAATTACATTCAGTTTAAGTACATAATGAGCCAGACAAACAACAGTGGCAGAAAAAAAAACCTCCCCATAAGCAAATGGAAATAACACGGACAAGACTAGGACAGCAAACGATAACATGAGGAGCAATAAACAGTCATTGTTTGGTAAATCATTGGTAAATATACAATGGTTAAGAATGAATAAAGAAGTGAGGATGCCTAAGTGTCTAAGTGTTGGCCCAATCATCCAGAAATCAAGGGCCTGAATCCCCTTAATGACACAGAAATCTGTGCATGGGAGTGAAAGAAAGCACAGCAGGCCTCACTCTGTCTGGGTGGGATGCCCCTCCCTCTCCTCCATCACTCTGTTAGATGTCTGTTAGATGATGTAGCAGTTAACGTTCTCCTCCCAGCGCGTTGAGTTGAACAATGACAGTTTGAAAAGGGAGACCTAGTTAATGTAGGGGGAACTGACAATGACTAAAACTGAGGCAAAAATCAAGTTTAAAATCATTATTATTATAAGATTTCAGACGGTTAGAAGTCAGTCTGAGCCTGAATGAGAATTAAAATTTTACATTTAGCAGACGCTTTTACCCAAAGCGACTTCCATTCCCTACCTACAGGGGGCAGTCTCCCTGGAGCAATGTAGGGTTAAGGGTCTTGCTTAAGGACCCAGTGGTAGTGTGCTGAAGGTAGGACTCGAACCTGTGACCTCACAGTCCAGAGTATCCTACCCACTAGGCCACCACCACCCCAAACAAAATTCTGATTGTGATCAGGACACATGGTCATGAATACAGTAGTGTGAAGCAAGTTTTAGGACCGAACAGATTTAGTTGAAGTCTGTGCATGCATCAGTCGTATCAGGAGGGGTAGGTAAGGCCTGCAGGTGAGGCTTTATTGTGTTCATAAAACTAAATGGAATCAAAATAATATCAGCTGTGATACTCTATGAAACTAATAACAATGTTGAAACTATATAATAATGTGAAACACAAACTTACACACACAAGCATCAGGGACTTTACTACTGTGATGGATGCCAACCCTGTGGTGCTACAAGGCTCTCAGTAAAGTACAGCTTGGAAAGGAGCATTACTCCTAAAAGCCTCTTGGATGTACAGCACTGTGCTTAGACACCCATGTTAATTCTTCTCAGTTTGTGATATTTTTCTCAGTGTGTGATAAGGTGTCTTTCTGCTAGAAAGTTAACATTAGAATGAATGCAAACAAACTAGAAAGCAGTAAAAAAGTGTCAGGGTTTGTTTTGTTTGTAAAAGTAGTTGATTTTGTGTGAGCTGGTGAGGAGAACACAGGTTCGGGTCCAGGTTCCTCCTCGGTTCCTCCAGCCGTTGTTTGGATTTGTGAAACTCCATCAGCAGCTCCTGATTTAATTTAATGAAGGACTGATTAAGTCAAACCAGGTTTCTGATTGAAACTACAGTAATACTGACCTTCCACAAGAACACACTATTTATTGTAGAGTGTTATTTGTTTGTATTATTTTTAGTTTGATTTAGTAAATTTATCATTTTAATGTGGGAAAACACACTCACTGCTCATCTATTATTTTTGCAGGTGCCTAAGACTTTTGCATAGTACTGTAGGCTTTATATGTGTGTTTGAGTGAGTGTAAGAAAGACAGATGCGGAACCCACTTCTCATCACCCAAAAAGCTCCATAATTCACCTGTGACACATTCTGAACCATCTGTACACCACTGCAAGCCATCTGTGTGTCTAAGTGCTTGTGCGTAGGGTCGAGCAGTCGCTGTAAACACGCTCCCTATGATCACCCCGCAGGCTGCCCCCACCGAGCGCTGCCCCACCAAACCCAGCAGGTCCAGAGACACACTCTAAAGGACCAAAGAGTTATATTTCCCATACAGCCACTGTGTGTCTGATCTAGAGCCACACAGCCATCTGCCTTCACAAATGCTCCTCCATCAGCTGTCTCCCATCCTGCCTGTGTGTGTGTGTGTGTGTGTGTGTGTGTGTGTGTGTGTGTGTGTGTACAAGCTTCAAAACTCATGCCAAGTCTCACACTCTCCTAATAAAACCACTTCATACACTTTATGATGCCTATTTATAAACAGGCTTAGATGCCCAAATTTAAGCTCAGACCTGTTTTGCCTCACAAAATACGAACACAATAACTAATGCTACCTCAACATTTTCATCACACATACAAGAAATCAAATGACATATAGAAAAAAATCTCCATTTACCATAAAGGTGCACTGTGTGACGTCCATCTGTTTCTCTGCATCATTTATTACGCCCCTCAATGGTCAATGCTCAGGACCCCCCAGTACCATCAGTGAAGAGAAATGATTTGGGGGTGAATCATTTGCAGCCCAGCAGTGTGCTAGCTGTGTTTTCATCATACTACAAAAAACGGAATCTAATTCAATCTATAAACCAAATATATTGCTTTAAGAGAATATAAAGGAGACTAATAATATTCGGTCAATTCAATTCAAGCTCATAGCAAGCAAGGCAAGCCAACAGTGACAGGGAAAAAGGATCCAAGTGCAAGAGAAAGAAACTACCTGGAGGAACCTACTGACCTCTGGTGTCTATTATATACTCACTGTCCATTTCCTCCACTCCACTGACCATATTTGTGCAGTGGACTTGATTTACATAACAGAATCGAGTCCATCTGTTTTTCTGCATACTTTGTTAGCCTCCTTTACCTCTTCATCAGAGGTCAGGGCCCCCCCACAGGGATCACCAGTGAGGAGGATTTTTTTTGGGAGTGTGGAACATGTGCAGTACAGCAGTTTGTTAGTGTGTGTGTGTGTGTGTGTGTGAGTGTGCGTGTATTTGTGTGTGTTGCACAAAATTGGTCCCGTAGCAGGACTGAATAAGTTTTAAAACACAGCACTGCCACTGCCGGACTAAGAATAAGAATAAAACACGACTGACCACTGATGGACTAGAGCAGCGGACCCCAACCTTTTTTGCTCCACAGACCAGTTTCATGTAAAACAAAATTTTCACGGCCCAGTACAGATACAACTAAAACAAAGTGCGTTTGTTTTTTACTCATGTTTGCTAGCTTGTGGGCTGAAGTTTTGATTTTTCAAAATAAAATTTCTCTCAGACTGATAATGAATCAAATATTTTTAGTCTGTCTTTCTGTGCGATTCCGGTCCACGGCCCGGTGGTTAGGGACCTCTGGACTAGAGGACGGCTAATATAATCTGTGCAGCATCCGAAGAAACAGCATTTACAACAGGATTAATGACAAACAGGTTTCTTCTTCTACTTATACTGCTCCCGGTTAGGGGGTCGCCACAGTGGATCAACCGTCTCCAATTCCTTCCATCCTCTGTACTTTCCTGTCTTGCCTGCATGTCAAATAGGTTTTATGTGGCTAATATAGTGGAAAATAAGGGGACAGCACTGCTGTGTGTGATACACTAGTACCAGAACTACATAAAGTAACAACAGTAACAAGTCAATTACAACCCCCCCCCCCCCACACACACACAGACTGTAGCGTAGCACGTAGAGCGTCAGTCTGTGAACCAGGGGTTCGAACCTCAGCATCAGAAGATTTGGGGGCAGTTGTGGTCTAGTGGTTAAGGAGCTGCCCCTGTGATCAGAAAGTCATAGGTTTGAATCCCAGGACTGCTAGTGGCACCACTGAGGTACCCTTAAGCAAAGAACCTAACCACTGATAAACAGGCTAAAAACCACTAACAAATGAAGAATGTGCAACATCTGTCAACTACAAAGGGCGCTTCTATGGTAAATGGGCACAATAAAAAGAACAATGAGTGTAGCTACAAGGTAATGAAGAGACTTGTCAATGAATAGAAGAATAAAAGGGGCCATTTTAGTCTCACGGTAGTGTTATTTGTCGTGTTATGCAATAGTCTTTAGAATAACACTATGATTTTCATGGTTTTCTTTAACGCTGTTATCTCCCTACAATAACCAAATACATCATACGACCTTTGGGAAGCCCTGCAGCGCTCAGCCAATCCACAGTTCTTATCAAACCCTTGTTCTAGTGGCCAGATCTTTACTCCAGTAAAACACCTTTTACAGACCCAGTGGTGCTGGAGTGCCCTGAATTGTGATTGGTTTGTATGAATATTGAATGAATGCTGTTCACTATCTACTGTTTTAAATAGGGACCACTCTCTTAGACATGGTCAAAGCAGATTTAATAATCTAACAACTTAGCACCCTCCTGGACAACCGATGCTATGAGTTAATATGTGTAGCCAAGCTGGCTTGGTTATATCTTACGCTTGTGTGATATCTCTTTTATTTAGCCAGCTTTTTGCCTGAGGAGAGCATTTTGAAAAAGACCATGACTGTTATTATTTCTCTGTAAAAACTGCCTGAAAACACTGTGAAAGTGGTATAAAAGCATCTGCTACAAAGACATTTTCACAGCTTTTCCCTAAAAAGTGTGTAGAACTTCGCAAAATGTGATTTGAGCCAGTTACAACGAGCAGAAAAACAGTGTGTATTTTGTAGCCCTTCATAACAGATGACTGCTGGAGGAAAAGAGAGGAAGGTGCATCCGTGGCATGCCCAGAAAAGTAGGTTACAAAGAAAAGAGTGGTTTTCTCTTTATTCAGGACAAAACAGATGCCAGAGATTTTTCACCCTTTCAGCCGGAGAAACGGAGCCAGACTGGGGGGAGATATCTAAACAGCCCGACTGCTCCATACAACAGTCACTTCTACAGCAGTAAGTAATCTGTTCCAATCTGATCCATTGTAATGGTGGTTTAAAAAAACAATGCTACAATCACCTGGAATGGAATATCATAATATGCATATTGTGTCACAAGAAAATATCTTGAAGGACCACAATATTATGCAGTCCTAGACTGGACTGTTATTAATACTGATTTAATTTCAATATTTTTTCTTTAAAAACCCTCAGTGGTGCCACTAGCAGTCCTGGGATTTGAACACAAGACCTTCTGATTGCAAGGGCAAACCGCTAGGCCAGCAACTTCCCCAAAGATTTTTATATTTTTTCGGAATATAACATTATTTTGAGAGGGTCAGTAGTTAGTGGTTAGAGCATTGCCACTGTGACCAGAAGTTTGTGGGTTTGAATCCCAGAACACCACCACTGAGGTACCCTTGAGCAAGGGACCGTCCCTTTGTGAATGGATTAAATGCAGAGAAAGAATTTCACACTGGTCACACTTACTTTACTTTACTAATTGCATTAAGAGTCAGTGGAGACTCCTCAGTCACTCCGTACCTGACACAGGTGTGCCTGTCGTTGCTATGGAGACCAGCATCACCGTGGAGACGAGGAGTGCACAGGAGCCGAGCAGAGCCCTCCTCGCGCCGCGTGACCTCTCCATCGCGGCCATCATTCACGAGCCCCTCGCGCTTCCTCCACGCCGACCGGCCACGGCCCCGCGCCACGCACCACTCGTCTCGAGCATCTCTGAACAACACGGGGAAAGAAGAAAGAAACACAGGGAATCAGTGGGTTTACGTATCAGAGCTGGTCAAAACACGCTTAACCGCACGTTTTATCGCTCATTTAACCACACATTTCACCACACACCTGTCCACATATTAAACCACACACTGAACTTCACATTAAACCACACATTTCACCAAACACCTATCCACACATTAAACCACACACTGAACAACACAATTAACCATTCAATTAGCCACACACTAAACATTTATCCAGACACTTAACCACACATTTCACCACACACCTATCCACACATTAAAGCACACATTTCACCACACACCTATTCACACATTAAACCTCACATTTCACCACACACTTATCCACACATTTCACCACACACCTATTCACACATTAAACCACACATTTCACCACACACCTATCCACACATTCACCACACTCCTATCCACACATTAAACCTCACATTTCACCACACACCTATCCACACATTTCACCACACACCTATCCACACATTAAACCACACATTAAACCACACAATTTATCATTCAGTTAACCCCACGTTTATCCACACATTTTTCCCCAGACCTAACCACACATTTATCCAGACACTTGACCACACATTTAACCAATTAACCACACATTTCACCACACACCTATCCACATATTAAACCACACATTTCACCAAACACCTATCCACGCATTAAACCACACACTGAACCACACAATTAACCATTCAATTAACCACACACTAAACATTTATCCAGACACGTAACCACACATTTCACCACACACCTATCCAGACAAACCACACATTTCACCACACACCTATCCACACATTTCACCACACACCTATCCAGACATTAAACCTCACACCTATCCACACATTAAATGACACATTTCATCACACACCTATCCACACATTAAACCATTCAATTAACCACACATTTATCCACACACCTAACCACACATTTAACCAGACACTTGACCACACATTTAACCAATTAACCACACATTTCACCACACACCTAACTACACATTAAACCACATACTTAACTATACAATTAACAACATATTTAAGCACACACTTCATTGCACATTTAACCAGATATTTATCCAGGCACACTTATCTACACATTTAGCCACACATCTTACCACATATTCAGGCACACATTTGACCACACATTTATTCACACACTTAACCACACATTTATTCACACATTTAACCACACACCTTACCAATATTTAACCACACATTTATTCACACATTTAACCACACACCTAACCAATATTTAACCACACACTTAACCAAACATTTAACCACACAAACACTTAACCAAACTTGTAACCATGCATTTAACCTCACATTCAACCACACATTCAACCACACAACAACCACACATTCAACAACACATTTAACCACACATTCAATCACACATTTAACCACACAATTAACCACACAATTATCCAGACGCTTGACCATACATTTAACCAATTAACCACACAATTAACCACATATTAAAGCATGGGGCCTCGTAGGACGCAATGAAAACTTCTAGGTGTGGGTTTATTTTTGGGGAAGGTTTATTTTTTCACGTTCATCAAAATGTAGGTTACGGTGGGACGAGACCCCCTTTGGTGAGACCCCCACAGTGTGAATTGTCTGTGTAGGTGGAAAAGGATGGAGGGAGGCGTAGCAGCATCCGCATACAGATGCCACTGATACCGTGAGGGTCACACACACGCACGCACGCACGCACACACACACACACACACACACACACACACACACACACACACACACACACACAC